>SKCR01038858.1:0-109913 GCA_019454045.1 Zanthoxylum bungeanum | reverse complement strand
AAGTAGTCTAAATTATAGGTTTGCATGCTTCAACAATAAACTTTTCATAACGGCAAACATTCGGCAGCACACATCAAACATGCTACATACATAGTAATCTAAACATACCTAACTTAAATTCCTCATATAAAGGTAATAACTAAAACATGCTTGAAATAAAAAACAACATTATAATGGCCTAATCATGCTCAAATACAAGTTGGATGAAATGAAATACATGAATCCTTCAAGTGGTACGGGGCATTGTATCCCGAGTGCAAACCATAATACCGTCCATTCGGATTCGGCTATGGAATTTATGTCCGGGTTTCCATCCAATATACCACAAGAAAGAACACATATTTCATTCACCCAAAATCACATCATACACCAATTCATTATTTCACGTGAACTAGTTCTAAATAACATGCTCAAATAACCATTCTAAGCCATTATTTCATGTGAATTAATCCTAAACGACATGTCAAGCTAATCATTCATACTATACACATAAAAATATGTTTCCTAAATCATTATTCATGTAAATAAATTTAATACAACATACTAAACTAATTGAACACATTAAACACATAAATACATTTTTTAAGCCATTATTTCATGTGAGCCAATTCCAACAACATGCCAAGTTAACTACTAATGCTAAAATACCATAAAATACATTTTTAAACCATTATTTTATGTGAGAAAATTCTGTAATATAAACCCTCAGGTCTAACCTTTTTTGTCGTTGCTCGGAGACACGTTACACGACCGTCGGAAAGGCTAAATCACCACGATCTCACCGGTTCGCTGTTTTGGTGCTTTGCTCACTGTTTTGCCACTTTGCTCGCTGTTTTGAGTTCGCTTCGCTGCGTTTCAGGTCTTCGTACTTTGCTCACTGGTTGATGATGTATTTAAGGTTATTTGGTGGATTTGGAGGGGTATTGGATGGCCGTTTGCTTGGTTCCTCAAAGGATTTCGAGTTCAGTGTTTTTGCTCACTGTTTTGGTGAATTTGGTCACTGTTTTGAGTGTAATGAACTTCTGTTTGGGCGTGAATGATGAGGGTTGGATGAGCCAACTCGTGTACTGGTTTGAGGAGGAAAATGTAGGTAATTTAGGCGCAAGTTGAGGGGCTGAACTAAAGGTTCTTTGTGCGTGAACTACAGTGGAAATAGAGGCAGTGGGTGCGTGATTATGGGGCTGTGATGGAGAAGCTTTAGGCGTGAATGTAAGGCAGTGAATGGGGGAATGTGTGCTTGATCAATGGAGCTGAATAAGGGACTGACTTGAGGCAGTGAAGAGCTTGAACACTAGGGCTGAATGGAAGTAATGAAGGGCGTGGAGATGAGAGGCAGAATAGAAGCAAATGGCGCTGGCTTTAGGGCAGTGAGGGGAGAGGTCTTTGGGTGCGAATGGAGTGAGAGCTAGGAGCTGCTTTGGATCTTCCAAATCTTAAGTGTCTTTGTTAATGTATGCTAGCTCTTTCAAGGCAGAAAATGAGGGTTTATATAGGCAACTAAAGTGGTATTAAATAGGTAGGCCAAGAGTAATTAATTTGATACAAAACTTTGTTGAAAAGTAATGTATAATTGTGTAGCTTTCTTGACAATATACAAAGGTGATTTGAAAATGAATTAAAGGGAGGTGGGAGGTGATGGGCGTGGGGTGTAGGGAGTTAATGGTGTGGGGGAGATGCTTGACTTGGTGAGGGAGGCTATTAAATGGTGTAGGGTTGGTTTAATAAATGATTTGGAAAATTGATACCAAGGTAAAAGGTGAGGTCAAAGGTTAAAGTGAATTGGTAGAAGGGTAAATCATATTGGAATAGTGCAAGGAGGGTGAAATTTGGTGTCATGGTCGTGGGCCTCAAGGGTGGGGGCTTGGTGGTGTTGGTTTTGGTTGTTTTGGTTTAATGGGCTTTGGATGCGGATTTGGGTGTCTAGGTGGGCTTGGAAGGGTTTGCGGTGATTTTCGGGTTGTAGACACGCTTTGAAACGAACTTTTAGCAAGCAAACTTTGAGCGAACTCAGCGAATTAATTCCAAAATGTATTATCTCTTGACTTAACCTTTCCTTCGACCGCTTTCCGCGAACTCCACGACTAAAAGGCGGTGCCTCCTTATAAGACTCCTCATCGGGTTCGGTATGCAAAAATGCAATGCCTACACTAGGATTAATTATAAGAAGAGAAAATTAATCTGGGATTAATTGTGGCAAGAATTTATCTGGGATAAAATTCTAATAGAAGAGAGAATGCAATTAATTTGGAATTAATCGATTAAATAATATATTAGATATATTAATTGAAATTGGATTTCAAAGCGGAATTAAATTGGATTTTAATTCGGGCGAACGAATTAATTTAGAATTAATTCGCAAGCGACTTTCGTAATAATTTTGCTAGGCATTACTATTTAATTAAATTGGATTTAATTACGTCACGACGGAAAATTCATTTAATTGGATTAAACGAACCCGAGCCGGAAGTGTGTTGAGCAAGCCATTTGAATTTTGAATTTAAGAGGTGGGGCCCACCAACTTACCTTAATGTCTACATGAGTGATGGAAGTGGTTGGGGGCATTTATGCCATTTTCCCTCCAACACACTTTGACTTTATTTTTGCTTTTTGGAAAAGCATATACCAACTTTTGCAAGGCATATTTTTGTAATTGTTTTAGAAACAAATTATCAAAAACAAAACACTCTCTCTCTCCCTCTCCAATTGCCGTGAGCCAGAGTTCTTCTTCACTTTGATTTTGCTTCAAAAATCAAGCAAGCTAGCACTTAAGGAGTTGTGTGAGGTGATAGGGAAACTCATCCTTGGATTGGATTCACTTAAAGACGGCTTGGAGCTTCCAACAAACATACAAAAATTTTGAAATCAACATCCGATCAATGTAAGTTTTTCCGCAACTCTCTTGATCATTCACACACTAAATCATGTATTAGAGATCTTGGGCATGTCTAGGACAGTAACAATGGTATCATGAGCCTTTTCTATGCATGATTTGAGTTTAGGGTTTATAGACTTTATTTGGGGATTTTATGCTTTGAGCTTTTAAATGCCTAAATTGGTTGTTTGGTTATGGTTGTATGATGATGAATTGGATTTGTGCATCTTAGAATTTAAGAAAAATTGATTGGATTATTTTTCCCCAAAATTCACCCTATGGCCGAATGTTAACCCTATTTTTTCCTCATGGTGATTTTTTTGATTTTAGACTATTGGATTAGTTTAAAGCATGAAATGAATATTAATTGTTGATTTAATTGGATTGAAATCGAAATTGAATGTTATTTCATGACATTGCCGTGAGATTGTGCATGTTTAATGGATTGATTTTGCTTCAATTATGTTGGACATGAATTGGATAAATTAAAGCATGATTAATTTGTTTAAATTGATGGACATGAATTGGATAAATTAAAGCATGATTAATTAGTTTAAACGGATGTTTTGGAAATATTAGTTTAATTAATTAATTATGGTAATTACACTTTAATAAAAATTAATGTGATATTTAGAATATTATGTTAATATATTAGTCTTTAAATTGGATTGGGCTAAATTTGTTGTAATTGGGCTTAATGGGCTTGGTTGGGCCAAGTTTGGTTTTGGACAATTGGGTTGGATCCAATTGGTCCCAAAACCATTTCTATAAAGTCCAAATATAGCTTTTGGGCCTTTAAATAATTTAATTGGCCTAATGGGCCTAAATTGATTTTTGGCAAAAGGGTGATTCCTTATTGGGCCTTAGCATCGTAGATTGGATCAATATTGGCCAAAGCCCATGCCTTCAGAATTAATTAAAAGCCCATTGGACTTTAATTAAATTAGTATTGGATACTAATTGGGCCTTTGAAACCCATTTAGATTAGATTTAGCATCTAAGTCTAAAAGGCACTAAAATAAGTGTAATTATTTAATTTGGAATTTAAAATGAATTAGTATTGGATACAATTTAAATTGGATTTAAAATTGTAGTTCAATATAATTCAAGAATACGTACTTTGAGTATTTATTCTTAAACGAGTTGGGCTCGCGCAAATCAAATCGTTGTTTGAACATTGGATGGTCATTAATTCAAAGATTAATTAATTGGATTAGATTGATTGAATAACATGCTTTGTGTGAATACGGCCATCGGGTAAGGATGTAATTTATAAGTTGTGTACTTATACATATCTGAATTCTATTTAAGTTAATATTGTTACTTGATAAATTTACATAAGACGTGAGTTACTTACTGGGCTTTATAGCTCACATCATGACTGTTTGCTAGTTTTGCAGGTTCACATTGGACTTACAGTGCTAGAAGATTCTAGAGGCGTCTTGAAGACAGCAGATTACCCCGATGCAGCCAAGTCGGTCTTGAGTCATTGTATGGTTTTGGGATGTGTGTTTGGGCTCTCATAGCCTTAGTTTTAATTATTTGTATCTCATTTGTAGTTTAATCATGCTAAGCACGTAGTTTTTTTGTAGTTATTTATTTTATGTCAGGCTGGAGGCCTATTTACATATCAGTTGAGATTTGTCGGGCAGGAGGCCTATTTGCATGAGTTGAGAATATTGTTTTTTTTTTTTTGAATTCTTTTTACCAGGACACCTCGAGGTGCTGGACTTGGATACATGTTTCATGATTTTTAACAAAGGTCATACCGAAGTTTTAGTAGAAATAGAGGCTTATAGAGATGGATTTTTTTGTCTCCTGTCGGTAGCATCTTGGCTTCGGGCGGGATGTTACAGTGAACATGCCAAAACTGTCACAACGAGAAATGATCAGGACCGGAACCCAGGAGTCACTGGTGAGTGATTGACAATGAGTTGTCTACCTAATGAATATACGTAAGCGAGAACGTGCCAAAGTTGTGAGCTGAAATATATTCATGGAGTCCACTTTTCACTATTGTATTTAATTTGATTATTGCTTTTTATGTATTATGTTTGGGGATTACAGTTTTGTATAAAATAGTGGGAAAGGCATTTTTAGATTAAAAATCCATGATCTATTTAATGTTTTTGATATTATATGAAAATATTTCGTCTACTAACTATTTATTCGCTATCTATTTGATAGATCTACGATGGCGGATCCTTCGAACAACCTCTTTTCTCGTATGCTTGATACGAATAAGCTCAAAGGTGATGAAAACTTTACAGACTGGGATATGGATTTGAGGATTTTCCTCGGATCCTAGAAGTTGTGATATATTTTGGAGGGTCCATTACCTCTTGCTATATCTGTAGATGCATTACTAGAAGAGATTGGGACTTTCCAGAAATGGAAATATGATGATTGTAGGACAAAGAAATCGGCGACGCTGTTCCAGGCTCGCGGCCCGATCGGGAGTACAGAGTAGCCCACGGGGGAACTAAACCGGAGAAATAAAATGGAGTCGCCACCCAGTGTGAACTGGGAAAATGATTTAAGGCCGCACTCACCCCTCGCAATGGAAGACCTCAAACCGTTGGGTTCGGAATGGTCTCTTACTTATGCCACTTGTAATGAAATGATTTGTGCAATAATCTAACCAAGTCTACGCAACATATATTCCCAAGCGTATCCTACTCATAAGTTCACGTGCATGAAAATAAAACCTACATTGAGTTTGCGTATAACCTACATCTAAGTTTGCATGCATAAAAGTAAGTCGTCATAACGGCAAACACACAATAATCTCATGAACATATTTAATTATCAAACGCGATCAAATTAACAAATAAACGTAAGATCGGATGACATGAAATATGTGGGTCTCTCAAGCGATACATGGCATTGTATCCCGAGTGCAGACCGCACTACCATCCGTTCAGATTGGGCTACGGAATTTACGTCCGGGTTTCCATCCGATATACCACAAAAGATAACACATATTTCATTCATCCAATGGCCACAACTTACATGAATCTATAATACACATGCGAAGAAATAATGATAACTAACGGAAAGAAAGTGCGGGAATAAATAAAAAGGTGCCCTCAGGTCTAACCTCTTAAGTCGTCTCTTGGAAGTGCGTTACACGGTTGTCGGAAGGGTTGACGCTCCGTAACTTTTCCGATTTACTGGTTCGTTTTTTTCCTTCGTTGCCTCGCTATTTTGGGCTGCTGTTTGCTCACTGTTTTTACAGTATTTGGGCTGTGTTTTAGGGCAGAATTTTCGGTGGTATGATGTGCAGTTTCTGGACAGTTTATGCGTGAATATGGAGGTAGCTTCTGGGGTGATTTGCAGTGATTTCAGGGACAGTTTAAGGGGCTGGTTTTGCGTGAGGTTTGGTTCACGTGAGGGTTTGGTTTTCTTCGTGTGGCAGTTTCTTATTTGTTCGGTTGAGGGTGTTATTTTGTTGTTGTTTTTTATTTGGTCGGTGGCGGCTGTTATCATGTGTGTCTGCGTGGTTGTGGTTTGTGGGCTACGTGGTGAAGGGGGCTACTAATTTGAGTGTGTTGAAGGGTGTTTCTATCGGTTTGTCAAGGGAGTTGTGGCATAAGAGGTTTATTGGCTGTGCATGGTATCAAGGGGAGAGATACGTGAGAGGTTTATTGGCTGTGCATGGTGTCAAGGTGGCTGTGGCATGAGGGGTTTATTTGTGTGAAGCGTGAAGTGGAGAGAGGATTGAGAGGAGAGAGAGAGAAATGGGATTTTGAGAGGAGCTAGCCGATAGGAATTAGGGTTCTTTTTGGTTTGTTTGTGTTGGGTTTTCTAGGTCAAAACAAGATCATATTAAGCATATAAACGTGTGAATACATCAAAGTAAAGTTGCGGAAATACTCACTTTGATCGGATTTTGCGATGCGAAGACAACAAAAAATTTATGCTCCAAACTTTTCCCTTGAGACTCTCAGCCAAGCTCCTTGGTTGTCCTCCTTGTGTTCTTCAAGCTCCAAGCTTTATGAATGATTCCATGCTCATGAATGGGTTTCCCTATCACCATTGTGAGACTCAATGGATGTTCTAGGATCATTGAAAAATTGCAACAATTTTTCTATTTCCCATTGTGTAACTCTCGACCATGAGAGAAAAATGGGGAAGGAGAGAAAGGGCACAATGCCTTTGAGAGAGGAGGAGAGGAGGGAGAGAAGATGTGTTGTGTGGTTTTTGATTTCAAAAATCAAATACTTCTTACACTTTTCCAAAAAGTGGTACAAGGCTTTAAAGTCTTTCAACAATTCCCATCAATCACAAAAGTGACAAGCATCACATCACTCAAAGTTGATGTGACTTCCATCACAATAATGACTAATAATGTGACGTGTGATGTGACTTGTGGCCCCATTTGATTCAAAATGCGAGTGGTCCCGCAACACTTCTGGGCTCGGGTTCAATAATTTCGAATTAATGAATTTTCCGTTGCGACATAATTAAATCAAATTTAATTAAATAATTATGCCTAGCAAAATTACTATTTATGTCGCTAGCGAATTAATTCTAAATTAATTCTTTTGCCCGAATTAAAATCTAATTTTAATTCCGCGTCGAAATCTAATTTCGTATAATATATCGAATATATTATTTTATCGATGAATTCCAAATTAACTGTTTTCTCTCCCTTTAAATAGAATTTTATCCCAGATAAAATCTCACCGCAATTAATCCTAGAATAATTTTCTCTCTCTTATAATTAATCCTAGATTATTATATCCGAGTCATAATGTCATCGGGGAATCTTCGGGAAGCGACCCATGAGATCCCTGGATATGTTGGCAGTAAACCCGGTCATCGAACTATCCGAACATGTACGTACCTAGTACTACATTTTTACCGATTTACAAGACATGGTTGGCTTCTATCAAAGCACCGTGCCTACCAAATTCTCCAAAAATATTCTTAAAGGAATATATAATCTGTATCATGCATAGTATACGTAATATTGTGTATTGCGATCCAGTACGGTGTCACGTGCAGGCCTGGGACTGGAATTGTGTCTGCCCCGTACGAAGCACCATATCGGATCTTGGTAACTAGTCTCTCTAATCGAATAACATGACCTAGTCATATTATCCCGATAGCTGCAGTATAAAAGAGCACCAGTTCTGCATCCTACGTGACCATCATCTCCATATGATTGAAGTGATACTTCCATCTTGACATCACACCCAATACACTACGATTCTCAATATACCCAGAAGAGGCGTACACAGAACCTGTTAAAGCCCTGTACGACCAAAACCAAAGTATATTGATTGTCGCAAGTTTAGCGATGCAAGTCTCACGTTATGACCAAATACACCTACCCTGATCCGGACTTCCATAGACACATAGTCATACTACCAATGGAATTCCGAGGGGTCTATCTAGAGCGAAGCTGTTTCCGTACCATCGGTAAACACAACCTTCTATTACATTTTCATGAGTATCCAATACCCAAATATATGAGAACTATGTTGTTATGCTCCCATAACACGCACAAGTGCAATACTAGTCTATTCCGCATTATCGATGTCCAATCTCGATAATACTACGACTATGGATGTTTTAATGATAAACCTTAGTGGATTAATAATGTCTCATATCTTATTAATCTGGTAACTAATCATATGGACTTTTATCATTTATATATCTTGGTAATCCAATTACAAATGAAAAAGAGCAATTCCTTTGTCACATAGTTAATTTGTACAACAACACCATGTTCTGTACAAATAGTTTGTTATGGGTCATAATTGTCCAACAATCTCCCACTTGGCCTATAGCCAATCACTTAAGTGTCCTACACTTGAACTATGTACGGGTCACTCAAATTTTGCTGAGAAACTACTTTCGTCAACAGAATTGCAAAGTTATCATCTGATGCGATTTATTCGATCATCATATCGCCCCGATGTATGATCCGAACGAATCAGATGAATTAATTGAAGTATACACTTGGATTGTTGATGAGACCATTAATTCTTTAGCCTGTGCTGTTGCCTAGCTCAGCAGCTAACAGAACTATTCCTAATCTAATTAGGATATTAAGATCCAAAGTGCTTCTATTGATTCCTCAGCTGCAGTAATATTTCGCTTTTGTTGTTTATTCGGTAACAGTATCTTGCTTGGAAGATTTCCAGCTCACTGTTCCGTAAATCAAACTATATAGTACCCTTTTTACGACTTATAGTCGTTTTTATCGGTTTGGAAACTTACAGCGGTGAACCCAGTCACTTCAAGTTCTCCTCCTCCATAGCTTAAGAAAGCATCCTTAGATCATCTAAGATACGTAAGGATGTTCTTAACATCAATCCAGTGACTATCACTTGGATTGGCCTGATTGTGACTCCATATGCTCAAAGCATATGAGACACCAGGTCCCGTACTTTATTTCAATGTACGAGTTCTCAGAGAGTGCCATAACGTTTAGATATATCCCATAGATCTTATTCCTAGAATAAAGGTTGTCTCTCCCAAGTAGTCTACGGAGAATTTTTCATGAAAGCCAAACTTTCACCGATTATTTTATTGGAATGTCATTTCCAAGAAATGATAGATCATCATTATATAGGACAATCACTATCAGTGCGCTCCCACTAACCTCCTTATATACACAAGAATCATTTTCGTTTTGAATTAAATCATATACCATTATGACTACATCAAAACGATAGTTCCAAGAACACAATGCTTGCTTCAATCCATAAATGGATCGAATTCACTTGCAAACCTTGTTTGCTTGTTTAGGTACAACAAAACCATCAGGATGTTGTAAACATCCTCCAAAAGGTTTCCTTTTAAGGAAGTGATTTTGACGTTCAGCTGCCATATTTCATAAATGAAACATGCAGCATTAGCAAGCATTATCCAAATGGATTTAACCATGGCACTGATAAAAGGTTTCGTCGTAATCGACACAATGTTGATAACGATACCTTTTCGCTACAAGCCTAGCTTAGTACGTTGGTATGTTCCCATCCATGTATGTCTTCCTTGAAGACACTATATAGTACCAATAGGCACAATGCCTTTCGGTACAACAACCAGTGTCCAAACTTGGTTGGTATGTATGGAATCCATTTCGGACATCATGACACTTTGCCATAATAGGGAGTCAATACCTTGTATCACTTCCCCATACATAGTCGGTTCGTGTTCCTCAATAAGATTGACATCTTTATGAGGTGAGATCAGAAACCCATACCTCCCAGGTTGTTTTCTGACTCTCTCCGACTTACGTTGTTCTTGTGTATTCGAATATTGTAGTGTAGTTTCATCCCTGATGAACTGTTTGTGTTCCATTAAGGAATCGGTGCCTGGAACAGTATTACTTCGATTTTCATTGAGTTTTACTTTCCTCCCACTTACCACTGCATATAGGTATTCCTCTTAGGAAACCGCATGGTGAGCAACAATTACATTGTTCTCTTGTGAGTTGTATAAGTACTATACTTTGGTTACCCTATGATAACCTACAATTTAGGCACTTATCCGATTTGGGTTCTAGTTTGGATCATCCAAACATATGCCTTGCATTCCCAAACCTTCATGAATGAGAAAACTCGGTTTCTTTCTTGTTCATATCTAATATGAAGTCTGTCAAACAGATTTTCATGGAACCTTATTCAAAATAAGTTTTGCACTGTTTAATGCGTATCCTTAGAAGGAAAATGGTAGCTCAGAGCGACTCATAATTAACCTTATCATGTCTAACAAAATTCGGTTTCTCTGTTCGGACACACCGCTCAATTGAGGTGTTCCGGGAGGACTCCACTGTGAAAGAATACTATACTATTCAACTAGTCGAGAAACTTATTGCTTAAGTATTTTCCATCACGGTCTAACTGTGACGGTTTTATACTTTAGCCGATCTGTCTGTCTACTTCGTGTCGAAACTCTTTGAATTTATCAAGAGTTTCCGATTCGTGTTTCAAAAGAAATATATAACCATAACGCGATGCCACATCCGTAAAGGTTACGAAGTATCATATCCACCTCTAGCCTAGCTAGATATGGGCCCACTTACGTCACTATGAACGAGGGCTAACAGATCGGTGACACTTGTACTTTTACAAAGTAAAAGGTTTGTAGGCACTTTGCCTAATAAACTAGATTCGTAGACATCATTTGAATAGAATCAAATCCGTCCTAGTATCCACTATTCAAAAATGTGGATATACGAGTCTTGTTTAATGTGTCCCGGAAAACAATGCCACAAATAAGTCTCATCTGATTAATACAGTTTGAGCTATTTGTTTGTCACGTTATACGTTTGAGATTCATTTATATTCTAATTTTAAATACTGTTATTCACATCTAATGTGCTTTTCTCAATATCATATTTATAAAATGAAACACTTAGTGTTCTCGAATATAAAGGTATATCCGTAATGGATTAAACTAGATCTAGAGATAATGTTTCTAGTCAAACTAGGTACATTATAACAGTTTCCTAATTTAAGTAAATACTCTAACGGTAGTTCCTAAACTTAGGTTTCTACGGTTAAAACAGTGACTCTCGTCCCTTTCCGATTCAGATCAATCTCAACTGAAGTCAGTATCCTGTTTATCAGCAGATTTCGCACATCAACATATATATGTACAACACTTAGTATCAAAATCCAATTTTGAAACTAATAGTGAACATGTTTATGACAAACATACTTGAAGTCGGAGCCTTCCCGTCTTCACTTTCTTCAGTCTGCCTTGTCCATACGGCAATCACGCATCCAGTGACCCCGTTTGCCACAATTTAGGCAGACATCTTGGGATATGTCATTTTGTCTTCCTAGAAGACTGTGATGATTTTGCCTTTGCCACTTTTAGAAGCTTTGGCTGTGCCTCCTAGAGCATAGCCATCAACTATCCAAGAGTTTACTCTTGGTTCATAATGAACCTGTTCCAGCTTTTGAGTATAGACTATAAGATCAAATCTTTGGTAGTCTCGGCCACGTAGGTAATGGCCAGCTAACCTAGCTGATCGATGTCAGCAATCATCTGGAACACCTAGTGCTCGGTAGATGTACCCTCTGACATACGTGAGCAAAAGAACTTCTTATGCAATTTGTACTTCTAGATCTAAGAATAGATCTATGAAGATCTTTAATTTCATCATCATGATATAAGATCTAATCCTTAATTCTGACGACGGAATTAAAGAGTCATTGCGGTATGCATAATGGATTGAGCACTAAAGTTATCATTACATGAATCTTCCAAGATCATGTTCTACTTATTTGCTCAACTCCGGGATTAGGCCCCAGATGTTTCTCTATCAAATAGAATAACTTCTCAGTTTCCAGGACTATCCTGAGGTTTTATTCCCAATCTGAAAATTAAAGCCGCTTAAAAAACATTTTCACCTATGATTATGTTTTAAACGCTAATCTTTCAGTTATCTTGATTGCTATAGTCCAACTATCCAATCAACGATTTCAGGTACTATTGATTATAATGATTACTATAGTCTAACTATATAATCAACTATAATTTGTTTGGTTAAATTCAAATATATATTGATCATTATAATCCAATTATATAATCAACTATAATTGAAGTAGTTTGAATACAGTCCAACTGTTTAATTTAAAACAACATTAAATATTAGTCCAACTAATATATTTATTATTAATGACGAAAAATTGAAATGAGCGCGTATTGGCAAGTATCTAAACGAATTGCAAATCTAATACTTGCCTCCCACTATTTTTCGGCGAGCCTCTAACCCTCTACTGAGTGCTCGGGAAACCTAGTTTCCTAGTGGGCTAGGATTCTGTTAAATAACACACAACCTTGACTTTGGCCAACAAGCTGTATGATATTTAACTAGGTAGATCTCTAAGATCAATTGGATCTCATCCAATTCCTAGATCCAGTAGGTGGACATCCAAGTCCGAAACATATATCTAATATATGCCAATATATCCAATATATTACCTAACCTTTTTCTCTGAATCAACTAAGCCTTGGATTTGGCACAACAAACGTAATGATTCCAGTTAAGCGGGACCCATTGACCTTGGAAAGCTTCTTAATCGATGTCGATGGACAAGAAGTGATCTTGACTTTGGCCAACAAATCACAACTTGGACAAGACATGCGATATGGAACAAAGCCTTCATGATTCAAACACATCCGCAATGGACAAAGGCCTTGACTTTGGCCAACAAACCAGTGCCAATCTTGGATCTTGAGAATGAATCATTCAATGGAAGGAAAAATGCATAATATTTGTTGAGGGTTTTTCACGTAATTGGCAACCAATTAATTATCTTTGATTAGGTCTCATCATACACTCTTAAGCATGCATTCTAAAAGCATAATAAGGCGAGATAAATAAATTAATAATGATATGTGGATGGATATTTAAAACAACTTGCTCCTAGAACAAATCTCTCCCTTTTTTTTCTCCCCGCTAGCACAAATCTTACTTCTACCCAATTACATAACACTTCTAAAGAAACCTCATTTACATTGAGGGGAATAGGTGAGAAGAGAAATACAAAGAGTCAAGAGGTAATAGGCTAGACACGCAGGTCTAATTTAATAAATTCTAAATTTATTACAACAATTTCCAAAATTGCCCTCACCCATCTAAAATCCATCTGATATACATTATTCATACATCACATCCTTGTATTCACACAAAATATGTTATCAATCAATCTAATCCAATTAATTAATCTGAAATTAATGACCATCCAATGTTCAAACAACGATTTGATTTGCGCGAGTCCAACTCGTTTTAAGAATAAGTACTCAAAGTACAAATTCTTGAATTATATCAAACTACAATATTAAATCCAATTTAATTTGTATTCAATACTAATTCTTTATTAATTCCAATTAAATAATTACACTTTATTAATGAGCCTTTGCGACTTAGATTCTAAATCTAATCTTAACGGGTCTCAAAGCCCAATAACATCTAATTCTTTAATTGCAATAATTTTTCTATTTCCCCTTGTGTAACTCTCGGCCATGAGAGAAAAATGGAGAAGGAGAGAAAATGGCACAATGCCGTGAGGAGGGAGAGAGGGAGAGAAGATGTGTTGTGTGGTTTTTGATTTCTAAAATCAAATACTTCTTACACTTTTCCAAAAAGTGGTACAAGGCTTTAAAATCTTTCAACAACTCCCATCAATCACAAAAGTGACAAGCATCACATCACTCAAAGTTGATTTGACTTCCATCACAAGAATGACTAATGATGTGATGAGTGATGTGACTTATGGGCCCCATTTGAAACAAAATGCGAGTGGTCCCGCAAACAGTTCCGGGTTCGGGTTCGCTAATTCCGAATTAACGAATTTTCCGTTGCGACGTAATTAAATCAAATTTAATTAAATAATTATGCCTAGAAAAAATAATACTATTCATGTCGCTAGAGAATTAATTCTAAATTAATTCGTTTGCCCGAATTAAAATCTAATTTTAATTTCGCGTCGAAATCTAATTTCGTATAATATATCGAATATATTATTTTATCGATTAATTCCAAATTAATCATTCTCTCTCTTTAAATAGAATTTTATCCAGATAAAATCTCTACGCAATTAATCCTAGATTAATTTTCTCTCTCTTATAATTAATCCTAGATTAATTATAACCGAGTCATATGTCATCGGTGAATCTTCGGGAAGCGACCCATGAGATCCTTGGATATGTTGGCAGTAACCCGGTCATCGGACTATCCGAACACGTACGTACCTAATATTACATTTTTACCGATTTACAAGACATGGTTGGCTTCTATCAAAGCACCGTGCCTACCCAATTCTCCAGAAATATTCTTAAAGGAATATATAATCTGTATCAGGCGTAGTATACGTAGTATTGCGTATTGCGTATTGCGATCCAGTATCGGATGTCACGTGCTAGGCCTGGGGCTGGAATTGTGTCTACCACGTACGAAGCACATATCAGATCTCTGGTAACTAGTCTCTATAATCGGATAAACATGACCTAGTCATATTATCCCGATAGCTGCAGCATAAAAGAGCACCAGTTTCGTTTCCTACGTGACCATCATCTGCATATGACTGAAGTGATACTTCCATCTTGACATCACACCCAATACACTACGATTCTCAATATACCCAGAAGAGGCGTACACAGAACCTGTTAAAGCCCGGGACGACCAAAACCAAAGTATATTGATTGTCGCAAGTATTAGCGATGCAAGTCTCAGGTTAAGACCAAATACAGGTACCCTGATCCGGACTTCCATAGACACATAGTCATACTACCAATGGAATTCCGAGGGGTCTATCCAGAGTGAAGCTTATTCCGTACCATCGGTAAACACAACCTCCTATTACACTTGCATTGTAATATCCCGGATTATTTTAGCGAGTTGCATGAATTTTATTTTTGCGCGTGAGGCCGAGTCCGAACGCGAGGTCAATTTTTATTGTTACATGGGAACTTTTCAGTAAATTAATTATTAGTTAATAATAAATAAACTAAAGGGACTAAATTGAAAATTTAGTGACAAGTGTAATTAGAAATCTAGATATTTCTACACAAATTTAATTATTATATATAATCTAGATTTTTATCTCTTACACACACACGTGACACATGTACACATTTAATTAATTAAACATATCTTTAGTTCACACACACAGCCAATACACACACCACTCACGCACATCACACCCCCATACTGGTTACACACAGAACACGCAGAAATAGAGGGGAGAGAGAGACGAAAACAGAAAACGAAAGAGGGGGAGAAGGGGAGATCCAGAAAGAACCGAGAAGAGAAGAATCAAAAACTGGGCAAAAGAGAAGAAAAATAGAGAAGTCAAGAGAGAGATAGAAACCGAGATGAAGAAAGACAGAGAAGAAGTAGAAGAAAAGAGGGGTTCAACAATTTGAAGCTTTGATACAATAGGTAAGTACACTATGGTAGTGAATTCCTTGAGATTTCTTGTTCGATGGGTTTAGATTTGGTAAGGAATTGAGTAATTGGTTAGACAAAATAATTAGAATTAAAATCATGTTCTTAAGTCTGGGCTTAATTCTTGAAATTGAAAGAAATTAAATAGTTTAAGATGAAGAAAAAGAATCGGCAGTAACATAATTTGGGGTAATTTTGGCGTTATGGTGGTGAATGGATTAGGTTAATTTTGGCAGTCAGGGATTGGTTTTTGGGTTTGTTATTTTGGGCATGATTGAGGTATTAATAAAGTATGTAATAGAGTAATTCAAACTGATTTTAAATTTTTAAAATTGAAAGAAAATCAATTGATTAAGGGGAAAGGTAAAATCGGCAGAACCCTAGAAATTGGGGAAATTTTAAAGTTTCTTTTATTTTGGGGAAATTTTATTAATTTGGATATGAAATGAAAGCTTGAATAGTGATTTTGGTTGTGTTGATGGAAAATGTTTAAGAGGGCTCAAGGGTCTCTTTGTCCGAACACAAGGAAATGTTTAATCTTGCTTTTCTTGATTTGAATGTTGAGCTATTACATGTAAGATGTATGAGTGTGTATTAGTTGATAACATGTTTGAAAAAGTTTGATGAATGGTTATATTTAGTATCATGGCCGAAAATAAAGAAGGAGTTGCATGCTTAAGTTTGCTTTGTGAGGTTTGTTTAAGTTAATGTATGTGATAATGATTCATGATTGTTACAAAGAAATTGATGTTAAGTAAGGAAAAACCTCTTTTGTTGGTAATAAAAAAAAATAGTAATAATTAGAGAGTGCGAGACAATGAAAATGAGCGTCATCTATGACGATACTAATGATGAGTAAGAAATTATGCTTTACATTGTAGGTAAGATTATAATAGATAATTAATACAGGATTAACTATTTTGTAGAAGAGAAATAATTGACTGCATAACTGAATATTGTTATACATATATCATGATTGAGTCTTGATATCATTATCAATTTATAAAACCTTGAGTTGATCTTAATAGATAACTTTTAGATTGGTATAAGTAATTTAGGTATGCAAGGAAATGAATTGAGTAATGTTATGTTAAGATTTTTTCTTGACCATGAACCTTGTGCAGTTTATTAATATTAAATTAGTCAATAAGCATGTAATTGAGTGTATGCTAAAAGTTAGGAAATAATGTATGTATGATTATGGCTGTAAACGATATTGTGGTTATGTTGAATAGTATGAGTGTGTATATGACAAGATTGTAAATGAGAAAAGTAAGTTTAAACTTAAGGCTGCAACAACTTTAAGATAACTAGTCATGTTTTGAATATGTAACATTATGAATGTAAAAGATACATCAGGATTGCATATGCTCATGATATTATGACAATTTGTAAATGTAAGTGAACATTTTTATCTGCGTGTGAAGTATATTGATAATAGAGTTAGTATATAATTATAAGGAAGTTAGAGATAAAAGAATGAAAGAATGGAATACATGTATCATCAAATTGTAGAGATGAATGAACATATATGATAAGCATATAATAAAGCATGGTTAGGATAAAAAGAAAGTATTAGAAATGAACATGCATATGTGTGGTCTATGATGTTCAGAAATAAAATTAAAGTTAAGAATCTTTTTGGAGTTTAAAGTGTTTTAAAAGAAAAAGTTTCAAAAGTGCTCTTCTAAAAGAAATGTATTTCAGAAAATGTTTATTTTTGCAGTTTTGAGATCCGTATCATGGTTTTATGGTTTTCGGGGCATGAGGTAAAACCTCACCCCAGTATGTAACTTGAGATACAGTTCGGAATTGACGGATACTTTGGAATTGACGGATATAGTAGCATGTGCACATGTGGAGGACTGAGGGGACGCTCTCAGATCCTCAAGCAGGACTAGGGACTACAGAGTCCCGAAATCCTGATTTCAGAACTTGGTGGCTACACTGCCAGTTGAGTTATGGTCCTGGGTGTAGAGCTCTACGTTGCTAGTTGAGTGTTTGTCCTGGACGTAGAGTACCACCAGTTCTAGAGATGCCCAGTTGAGTTATGGTCCTGGGCATCGAGTACACCCAGTTGAGTTATGGTCCTGGGTGCAGAGAGACGTCCAATTGAGTTATGGTCCTGGACGTAGAGCAGTTTTCAGATTTCAGACTTTCAGTACACAGTTTTCAGATTTTCATTATAGAGTTTTCAGATCTTCAGTATGTAGTTTTCAAAAGTTAAATTTCAGTAATCAGTTTTCAGAAAACAGGTTTTAGAAATAGCTTACAGAAAGCAGAGAATTTAAGCATATTTTCAGAAAAGAGATTTTATTGAGAGACTTTCAGATTTTCATAAAAGAGTTTTCAGAAAGCAGTTTTTCAGAAAAGGTTTTCAGAAAGTATTTTCTAAAGAGTATGGCATAATTAAAGTTCATTGCAGCTTATAGGTTATGCATATAAATCATACTTTATGGTTAATGTACGAGATGCATATAGTTGACATTAGAGTATGATAGCATGATTATATTTATGTGATTATGATTGATGCCTGTGTGGATTATATGTTTACATAGAAGGAACAGTTTGTAAGATACTAGCGTGTGATTATATGGTTTCATATACATGTTTACATGGTTAATGTTAATTTGTTGGATGTTTAATAAAAAGATTATTTTATAATCCGATTTGATGATATTTCAAAGAAATAAAAGAAAGATAAGTATGGTAAGTAACCAATCTAGAATAGCAAAAAGTAAGTAGGTAAGTAATAAGATAACAGAATAGTGCAGCAGAAGCGTAATGGAATTTATTTTGATGATTAGAGATATGAGAACTTAATAAGTATAATATGGATGTTGATTGTAAATAAGAAACAGAGCTTAAAATTCACGTATGAATAGTTAGAAAGACTAGTAACTAGTAATGAGTTTATAAATGGATAAGGAATCAGAAAAATAAATTAGACAATGATATAAGTGCATGATCACAAAAAGTTCAGATTATATAAAATTGAATTCAGACCTTGCTTGTGTTTGATGCTCAAGGAATGAGCATAGTTACTTACTGAGTCTTATGACTCACACCACTACAGTGTTTGAGTTTTGCAGGTTGGTGACCTGATCAGTCGAGCACAGACACCAAAGCTCGAGATGTCGGATAGTAGCGTTGCAGTCAGCTAGTCACCAGGTCTTGGGAGTATAAGAGTCAAGTTGTTTATGAGTTTATTTATAAAGTAATTGAGTTGTTTATAAGTTTAGTTGTATAAGTTTAAAGTTTGTAAAAGTTTTTGTTTATACGTATTTTCGGGCACATAGCCCAATTATTATGTCTTGAGTTTATTGATTTGGTGTATATTATTTGTGTCGGGCCCTATAGGTTGTATTGAGGTGCTGGACTTGATCCAGGTTTCATAACTTTTAGAAAAGGTTATGCCGAATTTTCGTCAGATTCAGAGGCTTATGGAGGCAGGATTAGCCAGTCTCCTGTCGGTAGCATCCTGGCTTAGGTGGGATGTTACATGCATGAGTATCCAATACCCAATATATCAGAACTATGCCGTTATCCTCTCATAACACGCACAAGTGCAATACTAGTCTATTCCGCATTATCGATGTCGAATCTCGATAATACTACGACTATGGATGTTTTAATGATTAAACCTTAGTGGATTAATACTGTCTCATATCTTATTAATCTGGTACTAATCATATGGACTTTTATCATTTATATATCTTGGTAATCCAATTACAAATTATAAAAGAGCAATTTCCTTTGTCACATAGTTAATTTGTACAACAACACCATGTTCTGTACAAATAGTGATGCTATGGGTCATAATTGTCCAACAGTTTGTGTGTTATTGCCTAATGTTTTTTTGTTGAAGGGGTTGTGTGCTTTGAGTGGTTTTTTATTGAAGGGGCTTATGTGTTGACATGTGGTGGGTTGCATGGCCTCATATGGCTATTTTTGTCTTCACGTTGATTTAAGGCTCATGGGGAGAGAGAAGGTCTTGTGTGGCTGATTAGGGAGTTTGTTTGGTTTGTGAGGGCTGCGTGAGGGTTGTTTTGAGAGAGAGAGAGGAGAAAGGGATGGAGGGGCTAGAGTTTATTTTTGCCGAGAAAGTCCAGTGAGAGGGGGCGTGAAGGAGAGAGAGAGAGTTGTGAGTGAAGAGAGCTTTGGAGAGTTTGGCGTGAATGTGCTAGGGTCTCTAAGGTTTGGTTTAGGCTTCTTTTTATAGGCAATGGTTGGGGTTTACCTTATGTGAATATGGAAAGAATATTGTGTAATTATGGGGGGCATATTTTAATTAGTGTGCTATAAGGAAAAAATCTATTTAATTAGGGATGTGATTTGGTTTGACTTGATTTGATTTCTTTAATTTGGAATATGATTTAATTTGATTTGATTTGATTTGATTTCTTTAATTTGGGAAGGTGATTTGTCTTGATTTTAGCATGTGTTTAATGTGTGATTTTGTTATTTTGGAAGGAGGTGGGCGTGGGGTTAAAGGCTTTGGGCGTGTATTTGGTTTGTTTTGGTAGGCTTGGTGTGTGACTTGCGGGGGTTTTGGGCTAAGGATAAGTTTAAAACAGAGCCTTAACGAGCAAACCCGAAGCTAAGCAAACGAATTAAATTTAACAAGGTGTCAATTTCTGACTATTCCCTTCCGATGTCCGTTTCCCACGACTTCCACAACTTAAAGAGGTAGTGTCTCCATGTGAGACTCATCATCGAGAGTTATATGTAAAAATGCAGTGCCGACAGTCGCCCCCACTTTGATGGGACTTGTGCAGTGTGTGACAATGACAATTCTGTCAAAGTTATACAATGCATTTTTACTTACCTGGCTCGCCAGCTACCACTTGACTTGCCTATTGCTTCGAACTGAGTTGATATTGTTGTGTCATACCCGGCATGCTAAACCCCATACCCGAGGTGTCGCGGTGTGTCTCCATACCCAGCGTGCTAAACCTCATACCTGAGGTGTCGCGATTGTGTCTCCATACCCGGAGTGCCATACCCGGCATGCTAAACCCCATACCCGAGGTGTCGCGGTGTGTCTCCATACCCGGAGTGCCATACCCGGCGACCGGTGCGTAATCACACGCGTATAACGCAAGCGTACGTATCGTTCAAGTAGTATAAAAAGTATCGATCCCACGGGGACTTAATACCTAATCTAATAATTTTATGAGGTCAAATGATTACTAGTATCTAACAAGTTGATTGATTGATTTGAAATGGTGATGATTCTAAATTTAAAAACAAGTAAATAAAATTGCACAAAAGTAGATTTAAGAAAAATCAATATTAAAAACTATCTAGGGTTGTGAATCTTTCTAATATCTTTTAAAAGATGAAGTGGTTATTTCATGGTTGTGTAATAAATCGGTTTACTAACCTGAAACACTAAATTATGCAAAAGCCTTTGTCGATGATCAGACGCAAATACCCAGTTTAACCCAATTGAACCATATGTCTATGTCAACCAAATTATCTGGATTCATTAAGTTTAAGTTCCAATTATGGCTACCCCGCCCGACAAGTATATGTCTATCCTGTAAGGAAATCTATTAAATGGTTATCTATCCTCAAGGAAGATCGTGACTATTAAGTTTAAGGCTGAAATCTAAAATTCATTTGTCAAGTTTACTTTAGATTTACCACATCAATCTTATTGGTGATCAGACAACAAGAAGCATTAAGCTTAAAACTTAATAAGTAAACCTTTTAAATTACCCAAACTATAAAATAACCCCTTATAAACCGGTGATATTAGAATTCATCACAACCCCAGATAACTAACTTAGTTACGACACATAACTAGGGCTAGTAAAAATTTAAATAAAATAAAAGACATAAAGTAAAATGCTGAAAAGTAAATTGCTGAAAAGTAAATGACGGAAAGTAAATGCTGAAATTAAATACTGAAAATTAAATGCTGAAAAGTAAATGCTGAAAAGTAAATTACTAAAAAGTAAATGCCGAAAGTAAATTGCTGAAAAGTAAATGTTGAAAGTAAATTGCTGAAAAGTAAATAAAGTAAAAGTACAATAAAAGAAAATGTTGAGGTAAAAGGATCCACTTTTATTACTTCTATTTTAGATATCTCCCTTAATATAATATATTAACTTTGTATGATAATTACCAACCAGCCATATAGGCGGTATCCAGATTAAGTCAAATTAATAATTAATTAGCAACCGACCAATCAGGCAGTATCCAGTTTAGTCCGGTTAAAAACCAATTTAAATAATTACGAACCGACCAATATGGCGGTATCCTCGTTAAGTCAGGTTTTAACTAGTTTATATATTATAATTAAGGGAGATTAATCTAAATATTAGTAATAAAAGTTTTACCTTTTATCCCAGCAAATGGGAGTTACCTCCTCATTACTGAAAACTAAAAACTGAAAATTAAAGAAAGAAAAGTACTGTGCATAAAAGTAAATTGCGGAAAGTAAAAACTGAAAAAGTAAATAAAAGAAAGTGCGAAAGCGGAAATTAATTACTGAAAGCTATAAATAAACAAACAAGATACAATTTTCTTAGTATTATTAAGGAATTCCTTAGAAGTGAATATGAATTTACAAATGAAATGGCTTGGTATTAGAGGCAAAATTTTGCCTCCATCAAATCATCCACCAAATCCATTATTAATTGCTCCACTAATTGCTCCACCAAATCCATTATTAATTGCTCCACTAATTGCTTATCATGTTTGGTGGTGATTTGATAATTTTTATTATTTATTTACTAATTTATTTTTTGCTTTGAAAATGATTGAAAGTGACTTTAATAATTACATACAACACACTTCTGGATGGGTCATCAATTTCGGGCATGAAATATTCAGAATTAGAAATTATGTTGTCTTTCAAAGTTGTAGATCTTTGAGTCTTATTTAATCTGGAACTTGAATCAGCTCAATCCGATATCAGAGTAAAAGGTTATGCCCAAAATACGACATATGCACAAAATTGGAATTTCCAAAACTGCACTTTGTTAAAACGCCATTTCAAGTTTCCAATCTCCAAAATTAATATGTCAAGTCCAACTTTTGCCCTTATTTGACCCACATTTCATCCTAAATGATTTCATGGTGTCCCAATATTATTTTATCTGCAAAATAAACTAAAACACATCAAAACGTTAATCAAACCCGAGAAACTAAACAAAATATTAAGTAAAAGTGGCGGTAAATATTTGTAGGGGTTTTTAGGGGGTGAATCCGGTAACGCAGCGGAAGCGGTGAAAATCCGATTTTCAGATTTCAAAACTTTTTCTCGGATTAATTAAATAAACACATTTATTTAACATTCCAATAATCAAATTATGAAAATAAATTCAATAAAACATTTTTTTAGGTGAATTTACCGAAATACCCTTGCTTTGTATTTTTGTCATTTTAGTCCGAAATTGATCGAATCAATTTTGAATGATTCTAAATCATTTCCAAGATGAACTTATGATGTTCAAAACATCAAAACACCAAAGCAACCAAAATCCCCAATTCTATCACCAAAGCCGAGAGCCCCTCATTGGAGCACATTTGTGCACTTTGTCATTTCATATCTCAAAACCATCTAAATGTATTCCAATGAACATGAAACTTTATATGCATCATATACACACACAAATACACAACATATATGAAAAGCCCAAATTTTGAATTAGTTAAGAACCCTAATTTTTCAATTTCCACAAATTGGACAAATTAGACCAAATACATTAAATCAATTGTTTCAATCATCATTCTTCCATCCAATCCAAGTCTCAACACAATGAAACACTCAAGATCAAATCTAGGTCATTTAAGAGTGGGTCAACAACTCTAGATTAGCAACATGGTTTCCAAAACCTTAAAAGAATGTTATAACTACAATAGTCATACACTTCCTTCATCATACATGCTTCACACTTCTCCAAACTTTTCAAACTTTCATCAACAAAAACACAAGGAAAAAGGAAGAAACATCCTAAGAATATCATATATTAAAGCCTAGAACCTAAGGAACAAATCCTTACTAATAGCAAGTTCAAGAAACTTACTAAAAATCCACTTTTTGATGTTTGTCTATCTTTTCTTTAGGCTCCTTTGGCTTCCTTTTGTGAAATTTTGTTTTGTGAAATGTATTAGGTTAACCAAATGAAAAGCAAATGAAAACAATATATACTTGTTCAAAGAATAGCCTTGGCCGAAATTTGCATCAAGCATATACCAAAAATTTTCATTTCAAATTCATTTCAAAGTCATTTAATCAACTTGACAAATATCTAAAAACACTTTATGGATATTTATTTAAGTCAACAATTGCAACTAACATCATTTACTTAATATATCCTAATGTAAGATTTTATATTTTAATTAATTTAATCATTTAACAATTAAATAATTAATTAATTAATCAAATACAAATATATTAAATATATGTATAATATTTACATTAATATTAAAAACATATATTCATTTAGGATATAAGTCAAATAACTCATTTTGACTATTAATTAATGTGTATTTAAATTAATCAAGTATTAAATGTAAATACACAATAATTAGGCAAATGACTATCTAGTCCTTTTAGCACGTATCTTGCGTTTAACCTTTAAACGAATTTTATAAATAATCAATATTATTTATTAATGTTGCTCTAGTGCTCTACGAGTATGTTTCATTATTGAGACTCTCTAGATTCAGGTATATCCGTCACGAAATCTAATTTCGTGTCCATAATCTATCCACCCGTATATTATGACGATCACGGATAATCTCGCTGAACCATACAGGTCGAGGTCATGGAAAATGTATAATTCCTCCGTCACAGGGTATCCGGATAAATCCCAGAGATATAGATGTAAACGTCAAATCTCTATCGGGATTATCCAGTCGACTATTCTATTAGCAATCTAAAAAAGAATGTTTAGAACTAGCTTCTAAACTTTACCACGGGCCCATGGTTTTATCTGATTGCTAATCATATGGACTACCTATGCTCTGATACACAGAACTGACGGATCCTATCTTGATACACATAGGACACCCTGAGGATCTATCTACACCCAATGAACAGGCGGAGGTCTGATCTAAAAAGATCGGTGACGTGACTGCCGTCTAAGTGTAGAAGATGTCTCATGTGCCCACAATGGCATCTCAAGTCTAAGAATCACAAGTGCTACTCAACCCAAGAAGATTCTTATTGACGCTGGTGTACCATCCATTAAGAATCTTCGGTGAGTCGTTCAGTGTTTATATCCGCTATAAACACCTACACGTCTATACTAGTCTCCAAGACTTATGGTTCATTGAGAAACCATTGGAATCATATATTCCAGTATACGACATGTACCCGTCTCAACGGGTTTACTATACTGACCAAGTAGTGTAAACCTTGACTAGGAACTGTCTGAGAATGACAACGTCATGATACTTCTCAATGTCCGTTGCGACACTTTTGCAACTGTATCATGACTAATCATTCTAGGGTCATTACGTCTTTACCATACAGAAAGATAGATTATATTATAGAAACTTCATATATTATTCATAATAATAATGTTTTACAGAAGTATTTAACAGAAATACAACCGGGAATGGCGCTCTGAGCACCAACCCCAACAAAATCTCCCACTTGCTCTAGTGCCAATATCGATTGTATCTAATACCCATCGACTCCACGTGTTTATCAAACAGCTTCGGAGGTATGGCCTTCGTCAGCGGGTCTGCTACATTATCTTCACTCGGTACCTTGCACACGACAATATCCCCTGGCGACACCGATCTTCGAATGATGTGGTACTTACGTTCCACATGCTTCGACTTCTGATGCGCCCTCGGTTCCTTTGCTTGTGCAATGGCTCCAGTATTATCACAGTATAACGGAATCGCATTCTCGATACTTGGGACAACTCCCAATTCTGTGATAAAGTTCTTTATCCACACAACCTCTTTTGCAGCTTCAGAAGCTGCAATATATTCCGCCTCAGTGGTGGAATCAGCTGTCGATCCCTGTTTGGAACTCTTCCAACAAACTCCACCTCCGTTAAGGGTAAAGACAAATCCAGATGTAGACTTTCTATCATCGGGATCCGATTGGAAATCGGAGTCTGTATACCCATTAACCTGCAGTTCGTTTCCTCCATATATTATCAACTTATCCTTAGTACCTTTAAGATACTTTAGGATATGTTTAATGGCCATCCAATGGTCATTACCTGGATTGGACTGATATCTACTACTGGTTACGCTAACAGCGAAACTGATATCAGGCCTCGTACATAACATGGCATACATTATGCTACCCAAACACGAAGCATAAGGTTGGTTAGACATTCTAACCTTCTCATCTTCTGTTTGTGGACACATCTTCTTAGAAAGATGAATCCCATGTCTGAACGGTATGTTTGCTGTCTTACAGTTACCAAAGCTATACCGTTCCAAGATCTTATCTACGTACGTTGATTGGGATAACCCAATTAGCCTCCTTTGTCTATCTCTATAGAGTTTTATCCCTAAAACATATGAAGCTTCTCCCAGGTCCTTCATGGAGAATTCTTACAGAGGTACGCTTTTACGCTTTGCAACATACCTAAATCATTCCCAATGATTAGGATGTCATCAACATATAGGACTAAAAATACGACCATGCTCCCACTGGCCTTCTGATACACACAGGATTCTTCCGAATTCTTGAGAAAACCAGACGATCTAATAATCTCATCGAATCGAAGATTCCAACTTCGTGAAGCTTGTTTAAGTCCATAAATGGACTTCTTAAGCTTACATACCATACCCGAGGTTTCGCTGGACGTGAAACCTTCCGGCTGTTCCATATAGATTTCTTCCATCAAGAAATCCATTTAGAAAAGCCGTTTTGACATCCATTTGCCAAATCTCGTAGTCATGATACGCAGCTATAGAAAGCAAAATCCGGATAGACTTAAGCATTGCTACCGGTGAAAAAGTTTCATCGTAGTCGACGCTAGGTCGCTGCGTGTAACCTTTTGCTACCAGTCGGGCCTTGTAAGTTTCAACCTTACCGTCAGGCCCGCGCTTCCTCTTGTAAACCCATTTACAACCGATAGGAACAATTCCTTCGGGAAGCGGAATCAAGTCCCAAACTTGATTTTCATGCATTGAGTCTATCTCGGATTTCATGGCACTTGCCATTTCACGGAGTCGATGTCCAACATCGATTCTCTATAGGTGAAAGGATCTGTCTCTTCAACTAAGAGAACATCCAGACTCTTTTCTTGTATCAAATACAAGCGTTCAGGAGGTCTAGATACCCTTTCCGACCTACGGAGTGTGTGTGTTGAAGGTCCTTCATCTACTTGAACTTCAGGTTCCTCCGTTGGCTCGTTGTTTTCAGGTTGGACTTCATCAAGCTCAACCTGTCTATGATTACCACCTTCTGACAAAAATTCGACTTCTAGAAATTTTGTGAAGCGAGCTACGAACACATTTCGATGCTCGGTATCATAGAACAGATATCCCATCGTATTCGAAGGATATCCAACAAACCTAAACTTTTGCCCTCGAGGCGAAAGCTTATCTTGCTGAGTTACCCTTGTTAGGTTTTATCTAGGTCCCAGATCAAACAAGCAATGAAAAACATGTGTGAATACATCAAGGAGGTAGCGGAATACTCACATCGATCGGTTGAGACGAATCGGCAACAAACAAAATTGATTTTTCCCTTGCAAAAAACGCAACTGCAGTTCACTGCCCACAAAATCAGATTTTCGAGTTGAGAAATGGAGCTCCAAGCTTCATCGAATGGTTCCCGGCTCATGGGTGAACTTCCCTACCACCTTCGCAAGTCTCTTGGAGTGCTAGCTCTTCTTGATTTTGCCACAAAATCAAACACATTGCTTCCTAAACTCACGCCCAAACCAAGAGAAACCAGTGAGCATTTTCTGCCCATTTGGGCGTGAAACATGATGGAGAGAAAGAGAGGGAAAAGTGTGTATTAGGTTAGTAAATGATTTCCAAAATCACTTTATATATTTTTCATAAAAATATATCAAACAATTACTAATCAATTAATTAAAATCAAAAAGTAAATGCTTTACAACCACCAAACACTATTCCAACAACACACATCAACTATTCATTTTACTTTAATAAAGTGATGTGTGTCTTTCAATCAATCAATCACATCACTCAAAGTGACATTTGATTTGACGCTTGATGCGACGAATGATTTGACGCTTGATGCGACGAATGATTTGACGCTTGATGTGACTTGCGTTGCCGCACTCGAATTCGAAATACGAATGCGCTCGCAATCACACTCGGGCTCGGGTTCGCTAATTCTCAATTAGCGAATTTTCCGTTGCGTCGTAATTAAATGATTACGCCTAGGGAATTCACTATTCACGTCGCTAACGAATTAATTCTAAATTAATTCGTTCGCCCGAATTAAAATCCAATTTCAATTCCGCGTCGAAATCCAATTTCGTTTAATATATCGAATATATTAATTTAATCGATTAATTCCGAATTAATCATTTTCTCTCTTAGACGATATTTTATCCTAGATAAAATATCTCCGTAATTAATCCTAGATTAATTTTCTCTCTCATCAAATTAATCCCAGATTAATAAATGTGCGAGTCATACGTCATCGGTGGATCACTGGGAAGCGACCCATGAGATCCCCGGATATGTTGGCAGTAAATACGGTCGTCGGAGTATCCGAATCACGTACGTACCAAGTACTACGTTCTACCGATTTACGAGACAAGGTTGGCTTCTAGCAAAGCACCAAGCCTTCCCAATTCTCCGGACATATTCATCTAAGAATATTTAAGATCTATATCAAGCGTAGTATACCAAGTATTGTGTATATCGGCCCAGTATCGGATAGTCACGTGCTAGGGCCGGGGCTGGATAAGTGTCTGCCCCGTCCGAAGCACATGTCGGATGTCTGGTAACTAGTCTCTATAATCGGATATACATGACCTTGTCATAATATCCCGATGGCCGGCCAGCACATAAGAGCACTAATATCGTATCCTGCGTGACATCATCTCCACTATGACTGGAGTGATACTTCCGTCTTGACATCACACCCAATACTCTACGATTCTCAATATGCCCAGCATTGGCGTACACAGAACCGTTAGAGTCCTGGACGACCTCAACTAAAGCATATTGATTGTCGTAAGCATTAGCGGTGCAAGTCTCAGGTTAAGACCATACACACCTACCCTGATGTCGGACTCCCATAGACACATAGTCATAATACCAATGGGATTCCAGGGGGTCTATCCAGAGCGAAGCTGTTTCCCGTACCATCGGTGAAACACAACCTCCTATCGCACTTGCATGAGTATCCATACCCAAATATATGAGAACTATGCTGTTGTGCCCTCACAACGCGCACAAGTGCAATACTAGTCTATTCCGCATTATCGATGTCCAGTCTCGATAATACTACGACTAGGGATATTTGATGATTAATCCTTCGTGGACTGATACTGTCTCATATCATCTCAATCCAGGAACTAATCATATGGACCTCTCTTCATTTATATATCTAAGGTGATCTAATCACAAATGATGAGAGTGCAATTTCCTTGTCACATAGTTAATTTGTACAACAACACTATGATCTGTACAAATAGTGACGCTATGGGTCATATTATCCAACAATCTCCCACTTGGCACATAACCAGTCACTCAAGTGTCGAACAATCGAACTATGTACGGTTTGCTCAAATTGCTGAGGAAAGGTTTTCGTCAGCGGATTTCCATGATTATCGTCTGACGCGATTTATACGATCACCACATCGCCACGATGTATGATCCGAACGAATCTGATGAATATAGAAGTATATATCTGGATCGTCCATGAGACCTTTAATTCTTTAGCCTTGTGTTGACGCCTAGCTCAGCTTCTAACAGAACTATATCTAATCTAATTAGATTTATTATCGACCCAAATGGCTTCTATTGCTGCCTCAGCTGTAGCAATAATCCGCATTTGTTGTTTATTCGGCAACAGTATCTTGCTCGGAAGATTTCCAGCTCACTGTCCCGTTATTCAAACTTTATAGTACCGTAATATTTTAACTGTTTGGAAACTTGCGGCAGTGATCCCAGTCACTTCAAGTTCTCCTCCTCCATAGCTTAAGACAACATCTTTAGTTCTCTGAGATACTAACAGATGTTCTTAACTTCAATCCAGTGACTATCACTTGGATTGTCCTGATTGTGACTCCATATGCTCAAAGCGTATAAGACACCATATCGAGTACATTTTAAATGTACAATTCCAGAGAGTGTTAACAACTCCAAATCTATCCCAGTAGATCTTTATTCCTTGAATAAAGGTTGTTACTCCCCAGAATTCTACGGAGAATTTCTATGAAAGCCAAGCTTTCACCAATTGCTTTATGGGAATTTCATTATCAGTGCTCTCCCACTAACCTCCTTATATACACAAGAATCATTTCGTTTTGAGTCAAAATCATAAACCATTATGATTACATCAAAACGTCAGTTCCAAGAACCTTATGCTTGCTCCATTCCAAATATTAATGGTACAGATTCATCATTGATGAACTGTTGTGTTCCTTTAAGGACTTCGTGCCTTGAATAGTATTACTCTGATTTTCATCGAGTATCACTATCCTCCCACTGACCACTGCATATCGGTATTCCTCTCAGGAAAACCGCATGGTGAGCAACAATCACATTGTTCTCTTGTGAGATTGTAAGTACTATACTTATGGTTTTCCCTAGGATAACCTATAATTGGCACTTATCCAATTTGGGTTCTAGTTTGGTATCATCCAAACGTTATGCCCGACATACCCAAATTATTAGGAATGAGAAACCCTGTTTCTTTCCTGTTCATATCCTATATGACATCTGTCAAACAGTTTTATATGGAACCTTATTCTAAATAAGTTTTGCACTGTAAATACACATCCGTTGAAGGAAATGGTAGCTCAGAGCGACTCATGATAAACCTTATCATGTCCAACAAAATTTGGTTTTTAGTTTGGACACACCGTCAAACTGACGTGTCTCGGGAGGAGTCCTCATCTGAAAGAATACCATACTCTTTCATGTATGTTTGAAACTTACTGCTTAAGTATTTTCCATTACGGTCTTACCGTGACGGCATAATACTATAGTCGATCTGTTTATCTATTTCGTGTCGAAACTCTAATAGTTTCCGATTTGTGTTCTTCAAAAGAAACACATAACCATAACGTGATGCCACATCCGTTAAGGTCACGAAATATTCATGTTCACATCTAGCCTAGCTAGATATGGGCCCACTAACTTCACCATGAATAGGGCTAACAGATCGTTGACACTTACACTATTACCAAGTAAATAGTGTTTTAGGTACTTTACCTAACAAACTAGATTCGTAGACTTTATTTGAATAGTCAAATTAGTCCTAGTACCCACTCTTCAAAAGTGCGGATATACGACTCTTGTTTAATTCTGTCCTAGACAACAATGCCACAAATAAGATCTACTTGATCAAATCAATTTGAGCTATTTATTTGTCATTTTATATGTTTTGAGATTTTAATTATATTCAAAATATAAATTCTGTTATTCACATCTAATGTGTTTATCTCAGTATCATCTTTATATAATGAAACACTTAGTGTTCTAGAATATAAAGGTTTATCCACAATGGATTAAACACTGATATAGAGATAATGTCTCTAGTCAAACTAGTTACATTATAACAGTTCCTAATTTAAGTACACACCCGAAGGGTAGTTCCTAAACTTAGGTATCTACGGTCGAAACAGCGACTTTCGTCCCGTTTCCGATTCGCAGAGCAATCTCAGCTTAAAGTCAGTATCCTGCTCAAAGCAGATTCTGAACATCAATACATATATTTTATGTACCACACTAAGTATTTTAAAATCTAATTTCAATACTAGTTATGAACATAACTTTGACAAACATTTTTAAAGTCAGAGCCTTGCCCTTTCTTTAATTCCTTCGTGTCTGCCATATCCAAATGGTAGTCACTTTGGGATATGTCAATTATCCTTTTCAATATTTTAGGAACCTTAGGCCAAGCCTTGGGTTTTTAGAATATCGAAACGATGTGCACCTCGTGCTACATGCCCTATTGCAAACTTTGACTTTATCTCCTCTAGAATAGTCAATTAATTCTCCAAGAATTATAAATTGCAATTTTAATACTTCTTAAATCTAAAATTAGATTTATGACAAGTATATTAAATTAAGCACTAAAGTCATCATCACATAAATCTTCCAAAGATTTTATGCTCTACTTATTTTGCTTAATTTTGGGCTTAAGGTATAATAAGTTATTTTATCAAATAAAGTAACCTATTATTTATTCCCAATTTGAAAATTAAATCATTTAAAATATTTTAATCCCAGATTATATTTTAAATATCCAACTTTTCAATTCTTTCTTGATTTCAATAGTCCAACTATTTAATCAATGATTAGTGGTACTATATATTATAATGATTATAATAGTCCAACTATATAATCAAATATAATCCAAATTAATTAACCTCAATTACATTGATTACTATAATCCAATTATAAATCAACTGTAAACTGAAATTAATTAATTCAAATATATTGATTAATATAATCCAATTATATATAATCAACTATAATACAGTCCAACTGTTTATTAAAACAACATTAAATATTAGTCTAACTAATACTTTTAATATATGACGAGTGATATTTGTTTGAGCGCGTATGGCGAGTAATTGAACGAATATTGCAAATTCAATTCTTGCATCCCACTATTTTTCGTCGAGCCTCTAACCCTCTGTCGAGTACTCGGGAAACCGTGTTTCCTAGTGGGCTAGGATCCCGTTAAATATCACACAATCTTGACTTTGGCCAACAAATTGTATGATAATTAACTAGGTAGATCTCTAAGATCAATTGGATCTAATCCAATTCCTAGATCCAGTAGGTGGACATCCAAGTCCTAAACATATATCCTATATATGCCTATATATCCAATATATACCCTAACCTTTTTCCTCTGAATCAACTAGGCCTTGGCTTTGGCACAACAAACCTAATGATCCCAGTCAAGCGCGGACCCATTGACCATGGAAGCTTCGTAATCAATGTCGATGGACAAGAAGTGATCTTGACTTTGGCCAACAAACCACAACTTGGACAAGACACCAATATGGAACAAAGCCTCGTAATTCAAACACATCTTCGACGGACAAGGGCTTGACTTTGGCCAACAACCCATGCCAATCTAGGATCTTGAGCAAGAATCACTCAATGGAAGGAAAAGACGCATGATATTTGATGAGGGCTTTTCGCGTGCAAATTGGCTACCGATTTAATTATCTTTGTTAAGGTCTCATCATCATACACCCTTAAACATGCATTCTAAATACATAATAAAGCGCATATGAAATAAAATAATAATGATATGCGGATGGATACTTTACATTGATCCTAGATCAAATCTCTCCCTTTCTCACTCAAGCTAGCACTTGTATTACTTCTACCCGTTACACTACACTTCTAAAGAAACCTCATTTACATTGAGGGGAATAGGTGAGAAGAGAATACAAAGAGAATAGAGGTGATAAGGCTGGACACGCAGGTCCAATTTAATAAATCGAATTTATTACAATAATTTCCAAATTGCCCCACCCGACTAATATCCATCCGATATACATTATTCATTCATCACAACCACATATTCACACAAAAGCATGCTATCAATCAATCTAATCAAATTAATTAATATGATAATTATGTGATCATCCAATGTTCAAACAACGATTTGATTTTGCTCGAGTCAAACTCGTTTTTGCGAATAAGTACTCAAAGTACGAATTCTTGAATTAAATTAAACTACATAATTAAATCCAATTTAACATGTATTTAATACTAATTCACTATTCAATTCCAAATTAAATATTACACTTTATTTAATAAACCTTTTCGACTTAAATTCCAAATTTAATCGCGTCGGGACTCAAAGCCCGATTAACGTCCACGTCAATTCAATTCAAGTCTAATGGGCTTTAATTAATTTCTTTAAGGCGTGGGCTTCGGCAACCAAAGCCCAATCAAGGAGTAACCCCATAAGCCCAGAAATCAATTTAGGCCCATTAGGCCCAATTATTAACTTTAAAGGTTTATAAGTTGCATTTGGGCTTAACGGAAGTGGCTTTGGGCCCAATTGGATCCAATCCAATTTGCCCAAATCCAACTTTGTACAACAAAGCCCAATAAGCCCAATTACAACAATAGAAGCCCAAATCCAATTTAAGCCTAAATAATTAAATTTCATGAATCCAATTCCGCAATTTAATTACCTAAAGTGCATTACATGATTAACAACTAAATCAATATTTCCAAAACACTAAATTAGTCCAGTAATCATGCTCATTATCATTATCACATGTCCAACACATAAATGAAAAAATCAAACCCATTTTACATGCTTCTAAGTCTCGGCCAAGGAAGGATTTTATATCCGATTTGGTTTCAATCCAATCAAAGCCACAATCGACATTAAATCAACATCCTAAATGATTTTATACACATCCAATTGTTCAAAATCAAAATATACCAAGACATCCAGGGCAAAAAGCATTCGGCCAAGGTGATGGTTTAGGGGTTTTTGTTCAATTCAAAATTAATCCAATTAAATCTCAAATCAACATCATCCTACTTCATTACAACTCATCTAATGAATTAATAATGAAAAATTCCAAGAATTCCAACACCATCCATATTCGGCCAACTTAACATTTTTGGGGAAAATTATTCCAAATCAATTTTCAACAAATTGGTCCAACCAAAATGCAATTAGACATGTTATAAGTATACTTAAACAATCAATTCATTCAAATCATGCTCAAAACAAATTTACCCAAATTTTAAGCCCTACATTTTCATGCTTGAACCTATAGCTCTTGATGCCATTGTTAGGTTTTATCTAGGTCCCAAGATCAAACAAGCAATGAAAAACATGTGTGAATACATCAAAGGAGGTAGCGGAATACTCACATCGATCGGTTGAGACGAATCGGCAACAAACAAAATTGATTTTTCCCTTGCCAAAAAAACGCAACTGCAGTTCACTGCCCACAAAATCAGATTTTCGAGTGAGAAATGGAGCTCCAAGCTTCATCGAATGGTTCCCGGCTCATGGGTGAACTTCCCTACCACCTTCGCAAGTCTCTTGGAGTGCTAGCTCTTCTTGATTTTGCCACAAAATCAAACACATTGCTTCCTAAACTCACGCCAAACCAAGAGAAACCAGTGAGCATTTTCTGCCCATTTGGGCGTGAAACATGATGGAGAGAAAGAGAGGGAAAAGTGTGTATTAGGTTAGTAAATGATTTCCAAAATCACTTTATATATTTTTCATAAAAATATATCAAACAATTACTAATCAATTAATTAAAATCAAAAAGTAAATGCTTTACAACCACCAAACACTATTCCAACAACACACATCAACTATTCATTTTACTTTAATAAAGTGATGGTGTCTTTCAATCAATCAATCACATCACTCAAAGTGACATTTGATTGACGCTTGATGCGACGAATGATTTGACGCTTGATGCGACGAATGATTTGACGCTTGATGTGACTTGCGTTGCCGCACTCGAATTCGAAATACGAATGCGCTCGCAATCACACTCGGGCTCGGGTTCGCTAATTCTCAATTAGCGAATTTTCCGTTGCGTCGTAATTAAATGATTACGCCTAGGGAATTCACTATTCACGTCGCTAACGAATTAATTCTAAATTAATTCGTTCGCCCGAATTAAAATCCAATTTCAATTCCGCGTCGAAATCCAATTTCGTTTAATATATCGAATATATTAATTTAATCGATTAATTCCGAATTAATCATTTTCTCTCTTTAGACGATATTTTATCCTAGATAAAATATCTCCGTAATTAATCCTAGATTAATTTTCTCTCTCATCAAATTAATCCCAGATTAATAAATGTGCGAGTCATACGTCATCGGTGGATCACTGGGAAGCGACCCATGAGATCCCCGGATATGTGGCAGTAAATACGGTCGTCGGAGTATCCGAATCACGTACGTACCAAGTACTACGTTCTACCGATTTACGAGACAAGGTTGGCTTCTAGCAAAGCACCAAGCCTTCCCAATTCTCCGGACATATTCATCTAAGAATATTTAAGATCTATATCAAGCGTAGTATACCAAGTATGTGTATATCGGCCCAGTATCGGATAGTCACGTGCTAGGGCTGGGGCTGGATAAGTGTCTGCCCAGTCCGAAGCACATGTCGGATGTCTGGTAACTAGTCTCTAGAATCGGATATACATGACCTTGTCATAATATCCCGATGGCCGGCCAGCCTATAAGAGCACTAATACCGTATCCTGCGTGACATCATCTCCACTATGACTGGAGTGATACTTCCGTCTTGACATCACACCCAATACTCTACGATTCTCAATATGCCAGCATTGGCGTACACAGAACCGGTTAGAGTCCTGGACGACCTCAACTAAAGCATATTGATTGTCGTAAGCATTAGCGGTGCAAGTCTCAGGTTAAGACCATACACACCTACCCTGATGTCGGACTCCCATAGACACATAGTCATAATACCAATGGGATTCCGAGGGGTCTATCTAGAGCGAAGCTGTTTCCCGTACCATCGGGTGTGAAACACAACCTCCTATCGCACTTGCATGAGTATCCAATACCCAAATATATGAGAACTATGCTGTTGTGCCCTCACAACGCGCACAAGTGCAATACTAGTCTATTCCACATTATCGATGTCCAGTCTCGATAATACTACGACTAGGGATATTTGATGATTAATCCTTCGTGGACTGATACTGTCTCATATCATCTCAATCCAGGAACTAATCATATGGACCTCTCTTCATTTATATATCTAAGGTGATCTAATCACAAATGATGAGAGTGCAATTTCCTTGTCACATAGTTAATTTGTACAACAACACTATGATCTGTACAAATAGTGACGCTATGGGTCATATTATCCAACAACCCTGACATAGGCAGGACAACCCCAAACCTTAATATAATTAAGATTTGGTCTCCTACCGAACCATATCTGATACGGTGTCGTAGGAACAGCCTTTGAAGGAATCTTATTCAAAACATGTGCGGCTGTTAAGAGAGAGTAACCCCATAAGTAATAGGGCAAATCTGTGAAACTCAACATCGATCGGACCATATCCAATAAAGTCCGATTTCTCCTTTCAGATACACCATTGTGCTGTGGTGTGTACTTGGAGGAGTATATTGAGCGAGAATCCCATTCTCCTTCATATAATCCATGAACTCACCACTCATATATTCGCCGCCTCGATCTGATTGAAGGCATTTAATATATTTACCAGTTTGTTTTTCTACTCATTTCGGAACTCTTTGAACTTTTCAAAGGTTTTCGATTTATGTCGCATCAAATACACATAATCGTACCGTGATAAATCATCGGTAAAGGTAACGAAGTACGAAATAACCACTGTGAGCAGTTTGACTTAGTGGACCACATACATCAGAATGTACGAGTTCCAGTAAGTTAGTGGCGCGGTGTCCAACACCAGAAAATGGGGCTTGGTCATCTTACCCTGAATTCAGGATTCACAAGTTGGATAGGACTCAATGGTAAGATCTGATATCAAACCATTCCTAACCAATTGGGTAAGGCTTTTAACGCCAATGTGACCAAGTCTCATATGCCAAAGTTCAGTATTATTAATTACAGGTAAACTACGTTTATAACTCCAGTATTAATATATCTTTTGAAGTTTGCAATGTATAATGACCATGCTGGTTTGGACAACAAAGGATCTGAATATTATTTTTATCATATAAATACAAAGAACTATTCTAATATTAATACAAAAGCCTTCTGTATCTAATACAAAAAGTGATATAATATTAGCGACACATCCCGGTACAAAATGACAGTCATATAACAAAAGTGTCCCATTCGGCAATGAGATCTCGCATACTCCCACTGCAACTGCATCCAAAGAGTCTCCACTCCCGAATCGCAACTGCATCTCTCCAGGCTTCAGTTTCCTACTTTCCTTCAGCACCTGCAACGAATTGCAAATGTGAATGAGACAAGCAGAATCTAAAATCCAGCTGGATGTAACGGCTTCACAAGCCAAAGATAAATCAATAACTGGAAAAATAAAAGTACCTGATGTAGAAGCTCTGTCTCTCCTCACTTGGGCAATGTAATCAGGACAGTTCCTTTTCCAGTGCCCAACTTTGCCGCAGTGGTGGCATTTGTCTTCAGAAGCCCTTTTGGGCTTTGCAATCTTCGCCTGTTGTTGAGGACCAAAAGCCTTCTTCTTCTTCTTGCCTTTCTTGTTATTTCCTTTGGACCATCTTGGGAAGAAGCCGAAAGAGAAGTAGTTCTAGGAGGGCGAGTCAGTACTCCCTTCTTAAGGTCCTCTTCTGCCGTGAGCAACATCCTATGTAGCTCCTGGTAGGTACAGACAGTCCCGTGCATGTTGAAGTACATCACGAACTGGCGAAATGAAGCTGACAGTGAACCAAGAATGACACTCCTACCGAGAATGTCATTCAAGATGAGATTATGTTGCCTCAATTGATCGATCAAATCGATCATCTGAAGAACATGTGGGCTGACACTCTGCCCCTCATCCAGACGCGCATGGAACAGTTCCATGGCGACTTTGTGAACAATAACTTGTTCCTGGTTCTCAAACGATTGTCTCAATCGCGTCATCATACTATAGGAATCTAACATACCATAGTACTGTTGCTTGAGTTTCGGAGACAGTGAACTAAGGATGTATGATTTAACCCTTAAATCATCATCCTTCCAAGTTTCAAAAACTTGGCGTTCCTCCTCCGAAGCATCCTCGCCCACTGCAAGGGGCAACGGACCCTCAAGAACATAACCCAGCTTTTCGGAATCGAGGACAATCCTCAAATCCAATTCCCAGTCTGCAAAGTTCTCAGCGCCTTTCAGTTTGTTCGCATCAAGCATACGCGCGCAAACTGATTTGTGGATTGTGCCGCCATTGCCAATCTATCATATAGATCACGAAAAACGGTTAGCAGAAATAAAAAGTTTCATATAATATCAAAAGCATAAACTAGATCATGGATTTTTAATCTAATATGCCCCTCCCACTAAATCATGCAATACTGTAATCCCAAAACAGAATACAAATATTTAATAATTAAATTAAATACTAATAGTAAAAAGTGGATCCCGTGAATATATTTCGGCTCACAGCAGAGGCACGGTCTCGCCTACGTATATTCATCAGGTAGACAACTCATTTGTCAATCATTCACTAATGACTCCTAAGTATCCGGTCCTGGCCGTTTCTCGTTGTCGCTGCGAAGGCAGGCCCACAAGGAGACGTACCAAGTTAAACTCGTCAATGATAAACTCAAGTTACTTACGTAATCCTGACAGCTAGGGCACGTTCAGAATTCCCCTTTTACTTGAATTTACCTAGTATCTGATATACATCCGGTATAAATAAATCTTTATCGGCTACATCCTCACAGCAGAGGCACGGTCTCGGATGTAGTCACAAAGAAGTATTCATAAACCGTATTGACAAGACGGACCATATAACATGCATCAAATACATAATTACATTCAAACCATATTAATTAGAGATTTTCCGCTAAGTGTCATACACCCTAAATCTAACCAATTTAGATCCTAATAAGCATGCATAAAGTCAAGAAAACATGATTAAACATTGATTCAATGAAGGCTAATCATTTTAGGTGGCCTAGAATCAGACTCGCTCTGATACCATTTTGTAGGGGTTTTTAGGGGGTGAATCCGGTAACGCAAGCGGAAGCGGTGAAAATCCGATTTTCAGATTTCAAAAATTTTTCTCGGATTAATTAAATAAACACATTTATTTAACATTCCAATAATCAAAATATGAAATAAATTCAATAAAACATTTTTTAGGTAAATTTACCGAAATACCCTTGCTTTGTATTTTTGTCCATTTTAGTCCGAAATTGATCGAATCAATTTTGAATGATTCTAAATCATTTCCAAGATGAACTTATGATGTTCAAAACATCAAAACACCAAAGCAACCAAAATCCCCAAATTCTATCACAAAGCCGAGAGCCCCTCATTGGAGCACATTTGTGCACTTTGTCATTTCATGTCTCAAAAACACTAAATGTATTCCAATGAACATGAAACTTTATATTCATCATATACACACACAAATACACAACATATATGAAAAGCCCAAATTTGGAATTAGTAAGAACCCTAATTTTTCAATTTCCACAAATTGGACAAATTAGACCAAATACATTAAATCATTTGTTTCAATCATCATTCTTCCATCCAATCCAAGTCTCAACACAATGAAACAACTCAAGATCAAATCTAGGTCATTTAAGAGTGGGTCCACAACTCTAGATTAGCAACATGGTTCCCAAAACCTTAAAAGAATGTTTATAACTACAATAGTCATACACTTCCTTCATCATACATGCTTCACACTTCACCAAAACTTTCATCAACAAAAACCAAAGGAAAAAAGAAGAAACATCCTAAGAATATCATATATTAAAGCCTAGAACCTAAGGAAACAAATCCTTACTAATAGCAAGTTCAAGAAACTTACTAAAAATCCAAGTTTTGATGTTTGTCTTTCTTTTTCTTTAGGCACCTTGGCTTCCTTTTTGAAATTTATGTTTTGTGAAATGTATTAGGTTACCAAATGAAAAGCAAATGAAAACAATATATACTTGTTCAAAGAATAGCCTTGGCCGAAATTTGCATCAAGCATATACCAAAAATTTTCATTTCAAATTCATTTCAAAGTCATTTAATAACTTGACAAATATCTAAAAAACTTTATGGATATTTATTTAAGTCAACAATTACAACTAAATCATTTACTTAATATATCCTAATGATAAGATTATTATATTTTAATTAATTTAATCATTTAACAATTAAATAATTAATTAATTAATCAAATACAAATATATTAAATATATGTATAATATTTACATTAAATATTAAAAACATATATTCATTTAGGATATAAGTCAAATAACTCATTTTGACTATAATTAATGTGTATTTAATTAATCAAGTATTAAATGTAAATACACAATAATTAGGCAAATGACTATCTAGTCCTTTTAGCACGTATCTTGCGTTTAACCTTTAAACGAATTTATAAATAATCAATATTATTTATTAATGTTGCTCTAGTGCTCTACGAGTATGTTTCATTATTGAGACTCTCTAGATTCAGGTATATCCGTCACGAAATCTAATTTCGTGTCCATAATCTATCCACCCTATATTATGACGATCACGGATAATCTCGCTGAACCATACAGGTCGAGGTCATGGAAAATGTATAATTCCTCCGTCACAGGTATCCGGATAAATCCCAGAGATATAGATGTAAACGTCAAATCTCTATCGGGATTATCCAATCGACTATTCTATTAGCAATCTAAAAAGAATGTTTAGAACTAGCTTCTAAACTTTACCACGGGCCTATGGTTTTATCTGATTGCTAATCATATGGACTACCTATGCTCTGATACACAGAACTGACGGATCCTATCTTGATACACATAGGACACCCTGAGGATCTATCTACACCCAACGAACAGGCGGAGGTCTGATCTAAAAGATCGGTGACGTGACTGCCGTCTAAGTGTAGAAGATGTCTCATGTGCCCACAATGGCATCTCAAGTCTAAGAATCACAAGTGCTACTCAACCCAAGAAGATTCTTATTGACGCTGGTGTACCATCCATTAAGAATCTTCGGTGAGTCGTTCAATGTTTATCCGCTATAACATCTAAACGTCTATACTAGTCTCCAAGACTTATGGTTCATTGAGAAACCATTGGAATCATATATTCCAGTATACGACATGTAGTCTCAACGGGTTTACTATACTGACCAAGTAGTGTAAACCTTGACCAGGAACTGTCTGAGAATGACAACGTCATGATACTTCTCAATGTCCGTTGCGACGCTTTTGCAACTATGTCATGACTAATCATTCTAGGGTCATTACGTCTTTACCATATAGAAAGATAGATTATATTATAGAAACTGCATATATTATTCATAATAATAATTTTTTACAGAAGTATTTAACAGAAATACAACCGGGAATTGGCGCTCTGAGCACCAACCCCAACAATATTGATATATTTTCCGCTCATCACATCCCAAACCTAATATTTTGCTAGTCCTCGAGCAAAACAACAAAATAAAATACAAGAAACAATTAAAATTAAACTAAGCCACTTTCGTAGGGATCACAGTTGCATTTAGCATATGCAACAAGCCTTTAAACCCCTAGGTGTCCATAGTGGAAAAGTTATAGTCTCGTGAGGGCTTACAACAACGATACCCACAAACGTTTTACAAAAGTAAAAAGATAATAAAACTAATGCACACAAAAGAAAAAAAGACAAGAGAAAAAAGAATAAAGAAGTTAGTGACTAATGAGGTGAAACTTCTAATCCAAGTCAATAGTTGTTTTGTTTTCATTCTAAATTACCGAATAAGTAAATTCTCCGATTATTACCATTCTCCATATACACAGTCGATAAAATATTAATCAACTCATTTTTCCCACAACAGTCACAGTGTTTGTTGATAATAGAGTAATATTTTTGTCCTAAATTTTATCAGAATTCACACACCTTTTTGTAGCAATGGAATAAATTTTTCTGATTTTTTTTCCTTTTCTGATTTTATTTTTTATTTATATACAATATCTTCCGTCTATGTAGCGAGCTTTGGGCCGGTGGCTCCCAAACCAGTTGGCTTTAGGGAACCAGGTGTTAAGACACCCCTACGGACTTAATTACTCAGACTTAAGATATATATATTTTTACAGCATCTTTGATCCATGTAGCGAGCTTTGGGTCAGTGACTCCCAAACCAGTTGGCTTTAGGGCACTAGGTGTTAAAACACCCTTACAGACTTAATAACTCGGATATCAGATGTTTTTTTTTTACTCCATCACTTTTTGAGATGTTTCCTCCAATTAAACTAGAGCACTGAATATTACAAACTTTTCAATTTTAGCTCATGTCCGTATGTTACAATGCATGTTGATAATATCTGCTAACTGAGCATATGAAGATCCATTTTAGTCAGTTTTATAAGGAATTTACAAATTAAATAATTTAAAATGAAATAAACAAAAACTAACTTGTTTCAAAAATGGTTTGAGATACGTCTCAGGAGTGAAAATTCCTTACATAGCTATCTCTTACCAATTTCACATTTTTAGTCAAAATAAAAACACAAAAACACAAAATATTTTTGTAATTTCTGAAAATTTTCAATTTTTTTTTTTATATTTTTTTGAAAAATTTTGGCCTAAAAATAAAAACAACACACAACTAAAAACAAGATACTAATCAACTAATTTCCTCCCCCAAACCTAAATGAGACATTGTCCCCAATGTCTTAAACAGTAGAAAAAGAGTTTAGAAGATAATACCTGGTTAACTGAAATTCTACACGAAAAGTTAAAGGTTAAGATCCAGATTAATCCGACGCCTCTTATCACGATCGTCCTCGGACCAATTTATCTTTGAAATGATAGGGTCAATTTTTGGTTCATAGGCTAAGATTTGGTCAATTAGATCCGGAGCAGTTCTGGCAGTAAAGAGGAGTTCTTTCATAGGTTTTGACACGAACCCATTTCTCCGAGCATCATCAAGAAACACACAAAGAAAATCATAAAATCCTTCAATGTTGTACAGTCCAAGCGGTTTTTGGTGTATGTTCAAGTTTGCCCAAGATAATACTGTAAAAATTTCCTCCAATGTACCCAAGCCACCTGGCAAAGCAATAAAAGTATCAGCACGGTTAATCATTTCTACCAGTCGTTTAGACATTTCTGGCACAATTAGCTCTTCTCTGTTTGATGGTTTGCCTCCGCCAAAGGTTTTGGGATGATTCCCAAAACGTGACTGCCTCCCTCCTGTACAGTTTTTGAAACGATCCCCATAAGTCCAAGATTGCCTCCGCCATATACTAAGTGCATATTCCTTGCAGCTAAGACTCGACCCAATTCCTGTGCTGCTTCTACGTATTGTGGCTTAACACCAACACTAGTACCGCAAAACACACATATGTTTTCAACTCGTCTTCTTGAAATGGCTTCCATGTTTTACTCTGGATGTCTTCAAAAGTGCAATGATGAGTTGAATTTATAACACCTTAAAAGGGTGAGTAAAATAATAGCACTAGTACCTGCCAAATGACAATTATTAATTAACAGTAAAATAAATCGTGATAGTTAAAAAGGTCTGGATCCTATCGGAGAAAATAAAAGAAAACAACAAAACAAATCATAATTATTAGGAAAGGAAGACAAAGAGATTAATATGTACAAAGAAAGTAGCGGCTTGATTGACGTCTATGCGTCAGGGACAAGCTTCCCATCCAATTTTCTTATAAATTGGCAAACAGGGTCTTTTTTAGTCAGATTCCCAAGACTTAACTGTTGTCTTTCTTTTTGAAATTGTGTATGTAATTTACGAATGGCTATATGAACATATCCACTCAGATCATCTCAAAAGTCGAAGATATATAATCTACAGACTCCTTACTCATGCCATCTGTAATGAATTTAATTTTATCTTCACGATTATCAGACACCATTCCTAAAGAACGACAACGAGTATTGCAATTACAACGTGCACATTTGTAACAAACACCCATTTTCTTAGCTCTACGTTTCTTTGCATAGGTGCTTTTTCCAAAACCGGGCAAATAAGAATTACAGGAATCAGAATACTCACCTGCTAATCGGACTCGTGCTTCAATTACCCAACGAATATCATTAGGAACATCATGGATCGTTAGTAATCTCATCCGTTCCAGGTGAGCTTTGTAAACTTTCATCAGAGATTTTTTAGGGAGAGAAGGAAATTGCTTGTGAAGATTTGCGAGAGCTTCTTCCATCGTGAAATGACTTTACCTTTAAAAATTAAACACACAAAAATAAAACACACCAGATCACAATATATACACAAATTGCATGGGTTACCTCCCTGCTAGCGCTAAGTTTAACGTCGTCAGCTAGACGTGACTTCTCGAACGTTAGGCTGGATCTGAAAGTGTGACACTTTCTTTTGGTCGCTCAAATGATTATCCCCAGTAGTGCTTGACACGATTGTTTTTAACCTTGAATGTTTTGTTGGAGTCAGGATCATTTATCTCAACGGCTCTATTTGGTAAAACTTTGGTGATCACAAATGGACCTGACCACCGTGATTTTGGCTTCCATGGGAAGAATTTCACCCTTGATTTATTTAACAGTACCTTCTGCCCTGGTTCCAGTTGTATGCGCACTAACTTCTCATCATGTCTTTTCCTTGCCTTTTCTTTGTACAATTTGGCATCCTCAAAAGGCTGATTTTGAAATTCCTCAAATTCGTTGAGATGGTGGAACTTTTTCTCTTCTGTTGCTTGTAGTGCAAGAATAGGCTTCTTCAGTATGCAATGCGCTTTATCTTCAGGCTCCACACACAATTGACATGACTTTAAGTTGTCAGCAGAACTTTGTATTGCATTGGAGTCTGGATGGTACTAATTTATCACATCAAGTCTGAAACATTCCTCCTTCTCGTCATTCGGGAAATTCATGGCTTTATAAATATTGAATGTTACTTCTTGTGTCTTGTACCCTCATGGTTAGTTCTCCTTTTTGTACATCAATAATGGTTCGACCTGTAGCCAATAATGGTCTCCCGAGGATGATTGGCACGTCTGCGTCTTCCTCCATATCAAGGACAATAAAATCTGCTAGGAAAATGAATTTGTCAACCTTGACCAACACATCCTCAACTACGCCTCTTGGAAATACGAGCGTTCTATCAGCAAGTTGTAGAGAGACTGAAGTTGGCATAGTTTCTCCAATCTGCAGTTTCCTGAAAATAGAAAAAGGCATCAAGTTAACACTTGTACCTAAATCACATAAAGCCTTACCAAAGTTATGTTCTCCTATGATGCAAGGAATGGTGAAACTGCCAAGATCTTTCAAGTTCGGGGGAAGCTTCATTTGAATGATAGCACTGCATTCTTCCGTTAATGCTAATGTCTCGTAATCTCCCTATCTCCGTTTTCGTGAAAGAATGTCTTATATGAATTTTACATAGCTGGGCATTTGTTCCAAGGCTTCTGCAAATGGAATGTTGATGTGAAGCTTTTTGAACACCTCAAGGAATCGAGCAAACTGCTTCTCCAGTTTGTTTTTCTGAAGACGCTGAGGAAAATGTGGAGGTGGAGTAATCTGTTCTTTTTCCTTTGCTTCTTTTTCCTCCATCTGTTGCTTTGTTTCTTTTGGAACTTCCTCAGCAGTTGTTTTGGCTCCAACATCTTTGTTGATTTCAGTACCGATTTTTAACATGATGGCATAACATTGCTCATTCCCTCGGTTCCTTGGATTGGGTTCTGTGTTGCTGGGAAGATTACCTGGCGATCTGTAACTTTGAGCATTGGCCAGTTGTCTGATTTGATTCTCCAGTGCTTTGATGGAAGCGGATTGGCTCTGAAAGATAGCATCATATGGTGCTTGTTGCTTTTTGAACATCTCTGCAATCCATTCTTTCATTTCTGGTTCTTTTTCATGTTCCTGGCCTTGTTCAGTTGTTGAATCCTGGTGGTGGATATTCTACTGTTGGAATCCAGGTGGTGGATTGTTCTTTTGTTCCTGAATTGTGCTCCATGAAAAATTGGGATGATTCCTCCACCCTGGGTTATAGGTGTTGGAATATGGATTGTTCCCCTGTGTGTTGAAATTGTTGACAAAATTCACCGTCTCTTCAAGTCGGTTGGCTTCTGGTGCTCCTCTATATGGTGAACTTGTGGATCCAGTTGTAAGAGTCTCCATGAATTTGCATATCTAATCCAGCTTGGCGTTGACTGCTGTATTGGCTCCACTTTCATAAATTCCTGCAATTCTTTGGATCATGCTCCTTTCTGTTGGCCACAAGGAATTATTGTTGGCCATTTCTTCGATTAGGTCCCAGGCTTGATCTTCTCCTTTTGCCATTAAAGCTCCTCCAGCAGCAGCATCGATTGTGGTTCTCATCAGTTCAGAAAGTCCATTATATAAGGTTTGGACTTGAAGTCATTTTGGAATCTCATGGTGAGGACATTTCCGGAGCAAATCTTTGTACCTTTCCCAAGCTTAGTAGAGAGTTTCTGAGTCTTGTTTCACAAAGGATGTGATGTCATTCCTCAGCTTTCCAGTTCTGGCTGGTGGAAAGTACTTTGTAAGAAATTTGGTGGCTAAAGTGTTCCAAGTTGTGATAGAACCTGCTGGTAGTGAATGTAGCCAAGGTTTAGCTCTATCCTTCAAGGAGTATGGGAAAATACGCAGTCTCATTGCTTTTTCAGCTTCTCGGTTGTAATTGAAAGTGCCGTAAACTTCCAGGAAGTTGCTGATGTGGGCATTAGGATCTTCAGTTGCATTCCCCCCAAACTGAACTACTGCTGAATCATCTGAATGCATGTTTCGATGTCACCTGCATTTCCTGGTAAGGGAGGGAGTGCAATACAAGAAATGAGTCTGTCAACCACCGGAATGGTTCTGTCTCGAATAGGAATTGGTGGTGCAACCTCCAAAGGTTGAGGTTCCATGTTGACTAAAGCTTCTTGGCCTTCTCGCCTTTCCCTTCTCAACTGTCTGATGGTTCTTTTAATTTATGGGTCAAGCGGTTGAAGTTCAAAGCTTTTGGTTCGTCTCATGAAGTTTCTGAGAACCTGAAACACAAGAAAACAAAAACAATAAGTAAAAAGAAAATTAGATACAAGTAAATGTATCTAACCTCTAAATAAATAGTGAAAGATAAATAAGTCCCCGTAACGATGCCAAAAACTTGACCGGTGCGTAATCACACGCGTATAATGCAAGCGTACGTATCGTTCAAGTAGTATAAAAAAAGTATCGATCCCACGAGGACTTAATACCTATAATTTTATGAGGTCAAATGATTACTAGTATCTAACAGGCTGATTGATTGATTTGAAATGGTGATGATTCTAAATTTAAAAACAAGTAAATAAAATTGCATAAAGTAGGTTTAAGAAAATTCAATATTAAAAACTATTTAGGGTTGTGAATCTTCCTAATATCTTTTAAAAGATGAAGTGGTTATTTCATGGTTGTGTAATAAATCGGTTTACTAACCTGAAACACTAAATTATGCAAAATCCTTTGTCGATGATCAGACGCAAATACCCAGTTTAACCCAATTGAACCATATGTCTATGTCAACCAAATTATCTGGATTCATTAAGTTTAAGTTCCAATTATGGCTACCCCCGCCCGACAGGTATATGTCTATCCTATAAGGAAATCTATTAAAGGGTTATCTATCCTCAAGGAAGATCGTGGGCTATTAAGTCTAAGGCTGAAATCTAAAATTCCTTTGTCAAGTTTACTTTAGATTTACCACATCAATCTTATAGGTGATCAGACAACAAGAAGAATTAAGCTTAAGACTTAATACGTAAACCTTTTAAATTACCCAAACTATAAAATAACCCCTTATAAACCGGTGATATTAGAATTCATCACAGCCCCAGATAACTAACTTAGTTACGACACATAACTAGGGCTAGTAAAATTTAAATAAAATAAAAGACATAAAGTAAAATGCTGAAAGTAAATTGCGAAAAGTAAATGACGGAAAGTAAATGCTGAAATTAAATATTGAAAATTAAATGCTGAAAGTAAATGCTGAAAGTAAATTACTGATAAGTAAATGCCGAAAGTAAATTACTGAAAAGTAAATGCCGAAAGTAAATTACTGAAAAGTAAATGCTGAAAGTAATTGCTGAAAAGTAAATAAAGTAAAAGTACAATAAAAGAAAATGCTGAGGTAAAATGATCCACTTTTATTACTTCTATTTTAGATATCTCCCTTAATAAATATATTAACTTTGCATGATAATTACCAACCAGCCATATAGGCAGTATCGAGATTAAGTCAATTAATAATTAATTACCAACCGACCAATCAGGCGGTATCCAGTTTAGTCAGGTTAAAAATCAATTAAATAATTACCAACCGACAAATTTGGCGGTATCCTCGTTAAGTCAGGTTTTTAACTAATTTATATATTATAATTAAGGGAGATTAATCTAAATATTAGTAATAAAAGTTTTACCTTTTATCCCAGCAAAGGGGAGTTACCTCCTCATTACTGAAAAGTAAAAACTGAAAATTAAAGAAAGAAAAGTACTGTGCGTAAAAGTAAATTGCGGAAAGTAAAAACTGAAAAGTAAAGAAAAGAAAGTGCGAAAGCGGAAAAATTACTGAAAGCTATAAATAAATAAACAAGATACAATCTTCTTATTATTCTTAAGGAATTCCTTAGAAGAGAGTATGAATTCACAAATGAAATGGCTTGGTATTATAGGCAAAATTTTGCCTCCATCAAATCATCCACCAAATCCATTATTATTGCTCCACTAATTGCTCCACTATTGCTCCACCCACAAAATCCATTATTAATTGATCCACTAATTCTTATCATGTTTGGTGGTGATTTGAGAATTTTTATTATTTATTTTTTAATTTTTATTTTTTTCTTTGAAAATGATTGAAAGTGACTTTAATAATTACACACAACACACTTCTGGATGGTTCATCCATTTCGGGCATGAAATCTTCAGAATTCGAAATTATGTTGTCTTTAAAAGTGTGTATATCTTTGAGTCGTCTTTAATCTGGAACTTGAATCAGCTAAATCCGATTTCGGAGTAAAACGTTATGCCTAAAATACGACAGATGCACAAAATTGGAATTTCATCCTAAATGATTTCATTATGTCCCAATATTATTTTATCTGCAAAATAAACTAAAACACATCAAAACATTCATCAAACCCGAGAAACTAAACAAAATATTAAGTAAAAGGGGCGGTAAATATTGATATATTTTCCGCTCATCACACGGCATGCTAAACCCCATACCCGAGGTGTCGCGGTTGTGTCTCCATACCCGGAGTGCCATACCCGGCATGCTAAACCCCATACCCGAGGTGTCGTAGTTGTGTTTCCATACCCGGCGTGCTAAACTCCATACCCGAGGTGTCACAGTTGTGTCTCCATACCAGCAGTGCCATACCCGATGTTCTGATGATGTATGGGCCTCAACCCTGGGACTCATCCCCAAAATTGATACTGATGTGGGCCTCGCCCCCAGACTGATACTGATGTGGGGGCCTCACCCCCAAACTGATACTGATGTGGGTCTTGCCCTTAAACTGATACTGATGTGTGTCTCGCCCCCAAATTGATGCTGATGTGGGGCTGTGGGACACAGAAACTGGGCGACGCATGCTGTCCCGGGCTCGCGGCCCGGTTGGGAGTACGGAGTAGCCACGGGGGACTAAACCGGAGAACAATGGAGTCACCACCCGGTGTGAACCGGGAAAATGAGATTTAAGGCCGCACTCACCCCTCGCAAGGGAAGACCTCAAACCGTTGGGTTCAGAATGGTCTCTTACTTATGTCACTTGTAATGAAAGGATTTGTGTAATAATTTAATCAAGCTTAAGTAACACTTATTTCCAAGAGTATCATGCTTCTAAGTTCACATGCACAAAAATAAAACTCACACCTAAATTTGCATATATTTCACATCTAAGATTGCATGCTTGAGAGTACATCAAGTAGCAACGAACATACACTTCATTGGCATATTGTATTCATGGAAACACAAGCACACACGAACCACACAAGCACACATAAAGGCGAATCAAATGATGGTGAACATGTGGTTTCATAGACATATCATAAACAAATAGCTATTACATGTCCATGCACAAATAAAAGAGTCAACTAAGTATATAATGCAAAAAGACACTTAAGGATGCAATTAGGCATTAAGGTGAACATGCTATGACGTGGTGCAAAAGAAGATAACTAATATGGACATAAACACACATGTGAGCACTTTTCCAAGTGGTATGTGGAATTGTATCCCAAGTACAGACCGCACTACCGTCCATTCGGAATCGGCTACGGAATTTATGTATGGGTTTCCATCCGATATACCACAAGAAATAATACTCAAATGCTATCACGACATGGATATATGAATTGTAATATGTTAAACACATTGTACTCATACATGTGAGGAATACATATGAATGATATCTACACAATCTTGCGTAACACAGAGAAGCAATCAGATTCATCATACGAAGAGATAGCTACTAGGAACAATTATGTATGAAATCTGACGAAAAGGACTCAGTTCAGTGGGTGGCGTTCGCGTAGCGTTCGAGAACGGGTTCGAACGGTAAACAGAAAGTTCTCGTTCGTATAGCATTCGAGAACGCGTTCGAACGGAGCCAGACCTGATGCATGAAACACTAAAAAATGCGTGCGCGTTCGCGTAGCGTTTGAGAACGCGTTCGAACGGTAAACAGAAGGTTCACGTTCGTGTGGCGTCCGAACGGAACCAGACCTGATGCATGATGAAACTAAGAAAATGCGTGTGCGTTCGCGTAGCGTTTGAGAACGCGTTCGAACGGTAAACAGAAGGTTCACGTTCGTGTGGCGTTCGAGAACGCGTTCGAACGGAACCAGACCTGATGCATGCAACACATTCATAGACAAACAAATCCACAATGTGGGACCTGACGTATCCGATTGAACTCATCTCACATCCAATCGAGTATACACCAATCGGCGCGGCAAAGCATCGTTGTAAAGGGTTTTAACCCCTCTAAATAGGGGACCTTTCATCGCACTTACTAAGCCCATGTGCTCAATTGAATCATGCATACAAAGAATTAAAAAACAATAATATCAAACTTAGTATGCCCGATTGAACGTATCTTGCATTCAACCGAACACACATCAACCGGCGCGGCAAAGCATCGTGGTAAAGGATTTTAACCCCTCCAAATAGGGGACCTTTCATCGCACTTTCTAAGCTCATGTGCTCGATTGAATCATGCATGCAAAGAATTAAAAAACAATGATATCAAACTTAGTATGCCCGATTGAACGTATCTGCTTTCAACCGAACACACATCAACCGGCGCGGCAAAGCATCGTGGTAAAGGATTTTAACCCCTCCAAATAGGGGATCTTTCATCGCACTTACTAAGCCCATGCGCTCGATTGAATCACGCATACAAAAGTAACATGCATAATTCAAATGACAAAAAATAAATAAATCAAAGAAATATAAGACAAAAGAAAATGTCATTTACTCAAGCGGTACGTGGAGTTGTATCCCGAGTACAGATCATACTACCGTCCATTCGGAATCGGCTATGAAATTTATGTCCGGGTTTCCATCCGATATACCGCGAGAGTTGACACATCTTTCGTTTTATTCCAAAGCCACAACATACCATATCTCATAATCCATGCATATTTATCTACTCAAGGGCCACAACATGCATTTCAACACAACAATCATGCAAGCAATATTCAATAAATAATACAAATAAAACAGAAAATGAATGTGGAAAATACCCTCAGGTCTAACCTTTTATGTCGACTTTCGAACTCGCGTTTCACGGTCGTCGGAAGGGCTATCACACCGCTACTTCTCCGGTTCACTGGTTTAGCGTCTTGGCTCACTGTTTTGCTATTTTGCTTGCTGTTTGGCCTCCGTTTTGCTGTTGTTTGGCCTCCACTTTGCTACTGTTTCCTCTGTATTTCTGCTTGTTGTTCAGGTCACTGTTTTGGTGTTTTAATGGACTGTTTTGGGTGTTTTTTGAAGGTTTTAACTGCAGTTTTTTAGTTACTGTTTTAAGGATTAAAAGTACAGTTTTTAGTTACTGGTTTAGGTGATTTAGGGGCTGTTTTGGGGTATTTTTGCTGCTGTTTTAAGGTGATTTCGGGCTACTGTTTTAAGGTCGTTTTTCTGCTGTTTTGGACGTGTATGGCTGCTATATGGAAGTATGATTTTCGGTGATTAGGGGAAGGAGATGAAGAGAATTTTTGTGTTATTTCTTTGTAGTATGTGTGAACTTGAGAGAATGGAGAGTTGACAGAATTTTTGGCTTCTTTTGGTTGTGAAAAACGTGAACTAGAGAGTGGAGGAGAGGCTTTGGGTGGTGGTTGTTTATATAGAGAATGTCTAGGGCTTCACCTTGTCTCACAAGGAATATGATCTTGGTTTCTAATTTAGGCTTCTCAAGAATGACATACACAAGATTGAGGGGGGAAAAATATTATAAATTAGGAAGTTACAAGATTAGATTGGTGTATATCTTATTTAGTTAGGAATGATTATATTTGATTAGTTTATATTAGGCATATACTTATTTTATGTTTGGTAAATATTTTATTATTTTGGTAGGTGATTATTTAGATTTTATTTGTTTTATTTAATTTGGTATATGACTTAATTAATTATTTTATTTAATTACATTATCTAATTAATATTTAACTTAATATTTGATTTAATTTGGGTGTGTTTTAAGTGGGCTATGAGGCTAACAGCAAATCCAGAAATACCGACACCGTTTGAACGCGACACGAACGCCCGCAATCTGCCTGACGTTCGAACGTGTTTAAGAACGCAGCACGAACGAAAACAGTGAACATGTGAAACGACTCTGATAGCATACTCATCCTGAATTTCCCCTTCCGATATCCGTTTCTCGCGACTTCCGTGACTTAAAAGGTAGTGCCTCCAACTGAGACTCATCATCGGGTTTCACATGAAAAAATGCAATGCCTATAGTCGCCCCCACTTTGATGGAACTTATGCAGTGTGTGACAGTGACAATCCTATCAAAGTCTATGCAATGCATTTTTTACTTACATGGCTAGCTAGCTGCCTCGAGCTGGGCTAATACTGCAGTGGACCTCGAGTCTGGGACGCGTCCCCAAAACTGCTGACGATGTGGGCCTCGCCCTCAAGCTGATATGGGCTTCGCCCCCCAAGCTGAAATGATGTGGGGCCTCGTCCCCAAGCTGGCATGGGCCTCGCCCTAAGATTCATTCCTGGATTCATTCCAAAATTCTGACGGTGCGGGCTAGGATTCATTCCAAAAAAAAACTGATGATGTGGGCCTCGGCCTTAGGATTCATTCCTAGATTCCTTCCTGGATTCATTCCTAAACTCTGATGGTGTGGGCCCTGACCCTAGGATTCATTCCAAAATTCTGAGAGATTCGTTCCAAATTCTGAGAGATTCATTCCCCGGATTCATTCCAAATTATGATAGATTCATTCCCTGGATTCATTCCAAATTCTAAGAGATTCATTCCTTGGATTCATTCCAAATTCTTGAGAGATTCATTCTCTGGATTCGTTCCAAAATTCTGAGAGGTTCATTCCCCGGATTCCTTCCAAACTCTGGGAGATTCATTCCCTGGATTCATTCCAAAATTCTGAGAGATTCATTCCCTGGATTCATTCCTGAAACTGTACTGTTGCTGTTTCTGACTAGCTTGCCTTTGCTACTTTCTCTCTTTCTTTCTTCGAAACCTGTTAATATAAAACAAAACAAACACAAAAATGATGCAAAATGTGTTACGTGTATGCATGTATGCATGAGTTTCCTATCCCGTTGGGTTAGGTCTTCGGTCAAATCCGTTAGTGACAGCTCGGTCTTCTCTTCCTTAGGCAAAGTACTGCTTCAATCTGTCTACACTAATTGGTTCTGTGAACTCATTTCCTTTCCAAGTCTAACAGTCTCATTGTCTTCATTTCCCAATTTCTGAATGGCCAATTTATCTTTTCTGCTTGCTTCTTCTGAGGATTCCCTACGTTCTGAGTATCATAGTACTAAGATTGAATACTTATGTCACATGCACTCATGTTGCAAGTTGAGAAGTGGAGATTCAGGCAAGTAAGCGAAATGAACTTCTTTATTATTGTTGAGAAAAGATTCGAACAAGCAAACAAAATCAATGTCTTTAAAAATGCAAGATAAACTTGGAGAAACAGCAGTGCCTTCTTCCTCAGCCTCTGGTTCTTCGTTGTTATTATCCCTTATCCCCATTTGAGAAGCTTGGTGGTTGAGGGTTTGGAGGACAAAGGTTTCAGGCAAGCCAAAGTTGATCATGGTGGTGGGACGGAGTGGTAATTTGGTAGAGGATTCCTGTGTGTGCTGGGTTGCTCTATTTCTGGGTCAGGTATTTTATGGGTGTCAATCAGGTCTTGGATCTCATGCCTAAGGCGGGGGCAGTTGTCAGTTTCGTGACCCTTTTGCTGGTGAAAATAACAGAATAAGTTCAAGTCAAGGTAGTGCGGCACATGGCTGGGGAGTGGTTTAGGTTCCAAGGGTTTCAGGAGTCCTTGCATCTTCAATTTCTCAAACACCTTTGATAGAGGTCTACCCAAGTTGGAGAAACGTCTGTTCCTGATGGCAGTGACCTCAGCACTGGAAGACTTGGCTTCAGGATGTCCCCTAAAATTCCTTCTATTCTGGCCATAAAACTTCTGTTCTCAGCCTCATCTTCTTCAATATCCATAACTATCTCCCTCAACTGTCAGAAATCCGCAATCATTGAAGTCATCCTCCTCAACTTGCCATAGATCGAGGGCTTAGTGCCCTTGATGATCATTTTAATCTGGTCCTTCTCAGAGGGCCGAGTCTGCATTTTCAGAAGCTGGCTTCTCCAGCGGTCTACATACTTCTTGAAGCTTTCTTCCGGCTTCTGCTTAGTGTTCTCCAAATCACGGAGTGACAAGTCAATCTCTAAGTCTGTAACATACTGCTTCAGAAAAGCATCAGCTAGTTCCCTCCAATCTTCCTTAACCTTCTTCTCAAGGCTATGATACCAAACCACAGGTGCCCCCTCGAGTGACATCCCAAACATATTTTGGACTTGGCGCTGTGATAGGCCCACTGAACTCATGACTGAGACATATTGCTGCAGATGGACTCTTGGGTCTCCATTCCCATTAAACTTGGCCATGTCAGGCATTTTAAACTGAGCTGGCAGCTGTTCTCCGAAGGTCATTGCCTCATAGTCTAACAACTCTTCATGTGTACCCCTCATTTTACGGGTAACTGACTCAACCTGATCCCGAAGTTTCTGTAACTCTGCCTGAGACCCAGATACTCTGCCTGCTGCATACTCTGCCATATCATCATCAAAAGTGGGGATATCATCCCCAAATCTGTTCGGAGGTTCCTCTTGCCTCACATCTCCGGAACTAACCCCGGCACGAGACCCAGCTATACCAGCCACAGCAGTAGTCAAAGCTTGCAACTGTTCAGTGACCTTGGTGAGACCATTCTCTAACTGATCCATACGGGATACCTCATTACCAGATTCACTCATGACTGTTACTGTTCTTTTAATGAGCCTTGTTCATTCTCTAACCCAAACGGTATCTATGATGTCTTTTTGAGACATAGAAGGTGTTAACATGACATATGTATGTATGAGGTGCATGAGATGCATGTAACATATATAACATACTACATCAACTAAAATTCTCAAACAAATCGGCCCGTTATCATTTCAGAAACTTTTGGGCTAACTGTCATAGGAGTGAACTCGTCCCAGTTTAAATGGCCCAACAAGTTTACATCTCATGGCAAGGAGCTCAACTAAATCCAAATGGTAATGTTCCGAACACAAGCACAAAGTGGCCCACCAACACTTAGAAGCCTTTGGCCCGATCGTCATAAAATATGTTCTTCTCCCAGTTTAAATGGCCCAACAAGCCCATATCCCATGACAAATGGTCCAAATGGATCCAAACGGCGATGTTCCCAAACACAAACATAAAAGAAAGATAATGCAAACACAAAAAAATAATTTCTACAGAATGGCCCATCAACATTTCAGAAGATTTGGGTCCAATGGTCATAAGGTATGAACTCACCCCAGTTTAAATGGCCCAGCAAGTCTGCATTTTTGACAATGGTCCAATTGCATCAAAATGAGGATGGTCCACGAGCTCATACTCAAGGAAATGATTGTTACTTTAACCATACAATCCCGGTCTATGGGTGGGTTCGCAGGAGTGTAGACAAAGGCTCTCATCGGCGAAGGATGGCCCACAAATAGGTCTCCCCAATCAAGGGTTCGAGCAACCAAGTGAGCGCATTCTTTTTTATACACTAAGGTACGTGCCAATGAGCTATGGTGTGTGACTGACTGTCAAATGGATTTCTCGTTGTAGATTCCCCAGAGGGAAGGTGGAGCGAGGCTCACTTAAATACCCAAGCCTCTTAGGCTCTTATCGCTTGGTTCAGGAATAAACAACGAGTCCTCCAAATTAGTCCATCACAATAGGCTACGAGTAGATGGCTATATAGGTGTCTTCACAGCTTTTCCTTCTAGAAAGGTAGTGAATGAAGGAAGACACCAAACCATTACCTAGCCTCAAAAATGCCTTTGATTAAACCCCATTTCATCCACTATAGACACGGTCAATTAAAACATAAATCCAAACATTACAAAAGACAATATTTCGGGGCCGATTCTCTATCCCCAGTGGAGTCGCCAGACTGTGGGACACAGAAACTGGGCGACACATGCTGTCCCTGGTTCGCGGCCCGGTTGGGAGTACAAAGTAGCCACGGGGGACTAAACCGGAGAATAATGGAGTCGCCACCCGGTGTGAACCGGGAAAATGAGATTTAAGGCCGAACTCACCCCTCGCAAGGGAAGACCTCAAACTGTTGGGTTCAGAATGGTCCCTTACTTATGTCACTTGTAATGAAAGGATTTGTGTAATAATTTAATCAAGCTTAAGTAACACTTATTTCCAAGAGTATCATGCTTCTAAGTTCACATGAACAAAAATAAAACTTACACCTAATTTGCATATATTTCACATCTAAGATTGCATGCTTGAGAGTACATCAAAGTAGCAACGAACATACAACTTCATTGGCATATTGTATTCATGGAAACACAAGCACACAAGAACCACACAAGCACACATAAAGGCGAATCAAATGATGGCGAACATGTGATTTCATAGACATATCATAAACAAATAGCTATTACATGTCCATGCACAAATAAAAGAGTCAACTAAGTATATAATGCAAAAAGACACTTAGGATGCAATTAGGCATTAAAGTGAACATGCTATGACGTGGTGCAAAAGAAGATAACTAATATGGACATAAACACACATGTGAGCACTTTTCCAAGTGGTACGTGGAATTGTATCCCAAGTACAGACCGCACTACCGTCCATTCAGAATCGGCTACGGAATTTATGTCTGGTTTCCATCCGATATACCACAAGAAATAATACTCAAATGCTATCACGACATGGATATATGAATTGTAATACGTTAAACATATTGTACTCATACATGTGAGGAATACAGATGAATGATACCTACACAATCTTACGTAACACAGAGAAGCAATCAGATTCATCATACGAAGGGATAGCTACTAGGAACAATTATGTATGAAATCTGACGAAAAGGACTCAGTTCAGTGGGTGCGTGTTTGCGTAGCGTTCGAGAACGCATTCGAACGGTAAACAGAAGGTTCGCGTTCGTATAGCGTTCGAGAACTCGTTCGAACGGAGCCATACCTGATGCATGAAACACTAAAAAATGCGTGCGCGTTCGCGTAGCGTTTGAGAACGTGTTCGAACGGTAAACAGAAGGTTCACGTTCGTGTGGCGTTCGAGAACGCGTTCGAACGGAACCAGACCTGATGCATGATGAAACTAAGAAAATACGTGCGCGTTCGCGTAGCGTTTGAGAACGCGTTCGAACGGTAAACAGAAGGTTCACGTTCGTGTGGCGTTCGAGAACGCGTTCGAACGGAACCAGACCTGATACATGCAACACATTCATAGACAAACAAATCCACAATGTGGGACCTCACGTATCCGATTGAACTCATCTCGTATCCAATCGAGTATACACCAATCGGCGCGGTAAAGCATCGTGGTAAAGGGTTTTAACCCCTCCAAATAGGGGACCTTTCATCGCACTTACTAAGCCCATGCGCTCAATTGAATCATGCATACAAAGAATTAAAAAACAATAATATCAAACTTAGTATGCCCGATTGAACGTATCTTGCATTCAACCGAACACACATCAACCGGCGCGGCAAAGCATCGTGGTAAAGGATTTTTAACCCCTCCAAATAGGGGACCTTTCATCGCACATTCTAAGCCCATGCGCTCGATTGAATCATGCATGCAAAGAATTAAAAAACAATGATATCAAACTTAGTATGCCCGATTGAACGTATCTTGCATTCAACCGAACACACATCAACCGGTGCGGTAAAGCATCGTGGTAAATGATTTTAACCCCTCCAAATAGGGGACCTTTCATCGCACTTACTAAGCCCATGCGCTCGATTGAATCACGCATACAAAAGTAACATGCAGAATTCAAATGATGAAAAATAAATAAATCAAAGCAATATAAGACAAAAGAAAATGTCATTTACTCAAGCGGTACGCGGAGTTGTATCCCGAGTACAGATCATACTACCGTCCATTCGGAATCGGCTATGAATTTATGTCCGAGTTTCCATCCGATATACCGCGAGAGTTGACACATCTTTCGTTTTATTCCAAAGCCACAACATACCATATCTCATAATCCATGCATATTTATCTACTCAAGGGACACAACATGCATTTCAACATAACAATCATGCAAGCAATATTCAATAAATAATACAAATAAAACAGAAAAATGAATGTGGAAAATACCCTCAGGTCTAACCTTTTATGTCGACTTTCGAACTCGCGTTTCACGGTCGTCGGAAGGGCTATCACATCGCTACTTCTCCGGTTCACTGGTTTAGCATCTTGGCTCACTGTTTTACTTTTTTGCTTGCTGTTTGGCCTCCGTTTTGCTGTTGTTTGGCCTCCACTTTGCTACTGTTTCCTCTGTATTTATGCTTGCTGTTCAGGTCACGGTTTTGGTGTTTTAATGGACTGTTTTGGGTGTTTTTTGAAGGCTTTAAGTGCAGTTTTTTAGTTACTGTTTTAAGGAATAAAAGTACAGTTTTTTAGTTACTGGTTTAGGTGATTTAGGGGCTGTTTTGGGGTATTTTTGCTGCTGTTTTAAGGTGATTTCGGGCTACTTTTTTAAGGTCATTTTGCTGCTGTTTTGGGCGTTTATGGCTGCTGTATGGAAGTATGATTTTCAGTGATTAGGGGAAGGAGATGAAGAGAATTTTTGTGTTATTTCTTTGTTGTATGTGTGAACTTGAGAGAATGGTTGTTTATATAGAGAATGGCTAGGGCTTCACCTTGTCTCACAAGGAATAAGATCTTGGTTTCTAATTTAGGCTTCTCAAGAATGGCATACACAAGATTGAGGGGGGACAAAATATTATAAATTAGGAAGTTACAAGATTAGATTGCTGTATATCTTATTTAGATAGGAATGATTATGTTTGATTAGTTTATATTAGGCATATACTTATTTTATATTTGGTAAATATTTTATTATTTTGGTAGGTGATTATTTAGATTTTATTTGTTTTATTTAATTTGGTATATTACTTAATTAATTATTTTATTTAATTACATTATCTAATTAATATTTAACTTAATATTTGATTTAATTTGGGTGTGTTTTAAGTGGGCTAAATGGGCTCGGGTCATGAGGCTAACAGCAAAACCAGAAATACCGACACCGTTCGAACGCGACACGAATGCCCGCAATCTGTCTGACGTTCGAACGTATTTAAGAACGCAGCACGAACAAAAATAGTGAACATGTGAAACGAATCTGATAACATACTCGTCCTGAATTTCCCCTTTCGATATCCGTTTCTCGCGACTTCCGTGACTTAAAAGGTAGTGCCTCCAACTGAGACTCATCATCGGGTTTCACATGCAAAAATGAAATGCCTACAGGGGCCTCACCCCCAGACTGATACTGATGTAGGCCTCACCCCCAAACTGATATTGATGTGGGTCTCGCCCCCAAACTGATGCTGATGTGGGCCTCGCGCCCAAACTGATATCGATGTGGCCTCGCCCCCAAATTGATATCGATGTGGGTCTTGCCCCTAAAATGATCCTGATGTGGGTCTCGCCCCCAAACTGATGCTGATGTGGGCCTCGCCCCCAGACTGATACTGATGTGGGCCTCACCCCCAAACTGATATTGATGTGGGTCTCGCCCCCAAACTGATGCTGATGTGGGCCTCGCGCCCAAACTGATATCGATGTGGGGCCTCGCCCCCAAATTGATATCGATGTGGGTCTTGCCCCTAAAATGATCCTGATGTGGGTCTCGCCCCCAAACTGATGCTGATGTGGGGCCTCGCCCCCAGACTGATACTGATGTGGGCCTCACCCCCAAACTGATACTGATGTGGGTCTCGCCCCCAAACTGATGCTGATGTGGGGCCTCGCCCCCAAACTGGTGCTGATGTGGGGCCTCGCCCCCAAACTGATGCTGATGTGGATGTTGCATATCAACATGATGTATTGCCTCTCACGAGATAATCCTGATAGCTAAACATATTTTCGTCCTCAACGGATTCTTCGTGTCAAAACCCGAGAACCTTCAAAGTACTTAATACACTCAAATCCGCTCGTCTGAATGAGTGATCTGAACTAGACTCCTAGTATGTGTGTGTGTCAAGGCTCTTTCGCAGCTTAATCCTTAAGTAAGCCAACTCGATGATTTTGTCTCGGAGAATTGGATCAGTGGGTCTAACCAACCGAGATGTCTTGATCATACTCTGTGATTATTTCTTCGTACTCAACATGATATGGTTTTCTTCTTTTTCCTTTCGTCTCTTTCTTTTCATTTTGAACTTTTTTTCTTTTTTCTTTTTCTTTTTCTTTTTCTTTTCTTTCTTTCGACACACCTACCCTTTAAGGTAGCATTTCTCCTCATGGTGGTCCTAATACTCGCCCATGGGTAGCTTCATGCTTATCAGTTATAGGTGGTATATTTTTTCCTTTTCTTTTCAGAGACTTTTCTTTGTTTCCAACCATATCATATATCGTAGCATAAGTAAACCAGGATGGACATCTAGGCAAGCGGTCATTCACTGATCCGCCATCCCTTCAACTAGTCATCTCACCGACCACTCAGGCTTCTACTGCTAAAATCCCGTAATCAAGTGCTCGTGAGTCTAGCCGAGATCAATCCACTCAGAATACCAGATGAGAGCACATCCCGCACTTATCGTTTCTAAGGTTTCTCCCCACAGCAAACAATGTCATCACCGGACATATGCCTAATCATCAATTACTTCTCTTTTTTTTTTCACTCCACTGGAATTCTTCAACCGCTAATAATGTGGGCTTCTCCCCCTGGGATTCATTCTCAAAAACTGCTGGTAGCGCGGGCCTCAACCCTAAGGGTTCATTCCCAAAACTGATGATTATATGTGGGCCTCAACCCTGTAATTCATTCCTGAAATTGATACTAACGTGTTGCTGCTTCTGGTTGGCTTGCCTTTGCTGCTTTCTTTTTTTCTTCTTTGAAACCTGTGATTACAAAACAGAACAAACACAAAAAAGAATGCAAATACATTCTGTGTATGCATACATGCATGAATGAATTTCCTATTCCGTTGGGTTAGGTCTTCTGCCGGTCCTCCTGGTGATCGTTCGACCTTCTCTTCCTCAGGAAAAATACTGCTTCAATCTCTCCACGTTGATCGGCTCGGTGAACGTGTTCCCATCCAAGTCTGACAGCCTCACTGCCCCATTTCCCATTACTTTCTGGACTATGTAGGGTCATTCCCAATTGGGTCTGAACTTTCCTCTCGGGTCTATCGTCGACGTCTTTGATTGCTTAAGTACCGAATCACCATTTCTGATCTTAGTAGGACGCACATTCTTATTGAATTTGTAGGCATTGCATTTTCACATATTAGCCCGATGATGAGTCTCGTATGGAGACACTACCTCTTTAGTTGTGAAAGCCGCGGGAAATGGACGTTGGAAGGGTAAAGTTGTGAATTAGTATTTTGTCAGATTTAACTCGCTTGTTTCGCTTCAGGTTCGCTTGTTGGACATTTGTTTTAAAACACACCAAACCCGTTAAATCACATCTCATAAATTAAATAATTAAAACATTTAAAACAAATCTCACAAATTAAATAATTAAAACCTTTAAAATACATGTCACAAATTAAATTAAATTAAATTAAAGTTAACTAATTTAAAAGTAAATTAAAATATAATTAAAATCCAATTAAACTAAATCAAATTAAAGTAAATTTCAAAATTAAATAAATCACTCACCTAATTTAAATAATTTATTACCTTAAATATTTAAAATTAAACACACACATAAATTAATTGATTTCTTTCCTTTCAAATAAACTCATGCAGAAACCCTAACCCTACCCTCTCACTATATAAACAACAGAAAACCCTAGACATCTTCCTCTCTCCTGACGCCCCTCTCCTCTCTCATGGCCTCACCAAATAATGAAACCCTAATAGCCCTCTAATCTCTCTCCACCCTCTGACCTCTCTCCTGACGCCCCTCTCTCTCTCAGAAACCAAACAAAGAAAATAACCCTAGAGACAACCCTCACACCACGATCAGACCCAGAACATTTACACACCAACTCCACTCACTCAAACAAAACTCACGGCACACACAGACCACAGACCTTAAAAGCACAAATAGCTCACACCACTCACAAGCCGTGAAACTGCCCCTTAACAGAACCGGATCAAGCCAAAAAACCCTATCCTCACCAGCCATCGCAGCCCTCATAGATACAAGCCATCGCAGCCCTTACAGACTTCAATCCTCACCTAACTCTCGACACACACATTCACTTCTCAACCCTAGCATCCTCATCATCTCTCGCCCTTCACAAATCACAAACGACGAAACCTAAGCTTCTCATTGAATCGAAACAAACAACAATAAACCAACACACAGCCGATAATCATCACACACACACACGTCTTCTAACTTCCCTACACTCGAGCAGCCACAAACCTTAACGACACCTTGCGTCCTTCACGTAACCCTAAGCCATTCACAAAGTAAAATCACACTTGTCACGAAGCCCTTAACCCTCCACACATCAGCCCTGCCACACAGCCTCATCAAGCCCACGCACGAACAGCCCCACACACCTTCTCCAATTCAATAGCAAGCCTATCAACTACAGCCCTCCACGCATCCCCTTACCAAGAACCCTGCACAAGCCCTTCACAGCCCTCATCCCTCACGCACCTGCCCACTCACATTGCCTCACCGCTTCACGCCACAAGTCAGCCTTTCACGTTAGCCACATGCCCCTTTGCTTTCTTCACACAACCGACTTGCCTAAAACAGCCCACTTGCCCCCTTGCCTAACGCCACATGCCCTGAGCCGAGCAACCCTTGCCCATCACTCCAAAACTGCCAAATCAACAGCCCCTCAACCTTCACACAACTCACGTGAGCCATCCCCTTCCATTTACACTATTCATGCCAAAACAACCCCAAACACAGTCCCAAAGTGCCGCAAATCAGCCCTTCCCCCCTCATTGCATGCCAAAACAGAACCTTAAAACATCCCTTCACTGCCCACCAAACTGCCGCATTCTGCTCCCCTATTCTGCCCAGTTTTTTGCTGTGATTTTAACCCATAAAACAGCCCTGAAATCACCCTAAAACTGCACTAAAAAAAACTGCATAAAGTCCCCCTTAAAGTCCTTAAAAAACCGCACCCATTGGCCCTCAAATTCGCCCAAAACAGTCCCCAAAACGACCAAAACAGTGACCTGAAACGCAGCAGTGAAACAGAGTGAAAACAGCAGACCGAGCAGCAAAACAGCGAGGAAAGACGTTGAGTTGGTGAACCAAAAGAGTTGCGGATCATTCACCCTTCCAACGGACGTGTAACGCCCTTTCTTGAGACGACAAAAGAGGTTAGACCTGAGGGCACCCTTTTATTTATTATCTTTCGTTTCTTTTATTTTATTTAATCTGAATATTATCGCATGAGAGTCGTTTGAGGCATGATGTGATTGTTGGATGAGCGGAATATGTGTTCCCTTTTGTGGTATATAGGATGGAAACCCAGACGTAAATTCCGTAGCCGAATCCGAATGGACGGTAGTGCGGTTTGTACTCGGAATACAACGCCACGTACCATTTAAGAGACACGTATTTCGTCTCATCCAAACTTGTGTTTGAGCATGATGTAGTTCGTAGATTATTTAGTTATTATTTAAAGCATGATGTAGTCTAGCTTATTGTTTGTTTTCAAGCATGATTAGGTTATTTTATACATGGTATTTTGTTTAGTTTATGATTATGTTTAAATAGTTATTTGTTTATTTTGGTTTAATGGCTCTATATGCTCATTGTGTGATATTGCGTGTTCGCCGTTTAATGACTTACTTTTCAAGCATGCAAACTTAGATTATGGGGTATTTTGATGAATGCATATTAGACGTAGATTACCCTTGAGCATGAATGTTGAATAGATTCGGTTAGTTTATTGGACAAATCATATCATCACAAGTGACATAAGTAAGGGGCCATTCCGAACCCAACGGTTTGAGGTCTTCCCTTGCGAGGGGTGAGTGCGGCCTTAAATCTTTGTCCCGGTTCACACCGGGTGGCGACTCCATGTTATTTCGTACTCCCAACTAGGCCGCGAGCCTGGAACAGCGTCGTCAAGTTCTGTGTCGTACAGTCTGGCGACTCCACTGGGGATAGAGAATCGGCCTCGAAATCATGTCTTGTGATGATTATGATTTGCGCTTTAGTTAACCGTGTCTATAGTGGGTTGAAGGGGTTTAGTTAAAGGCATTGTCAGCGAGAGCCTTCGTCAGCGAGAGCCTTTGTCCGCACTCCCGTAAACCCAAATGTGAACCTTAGTCGTAGAACTAGTAGAAATTATTTATGTATTTTTTTTATATTGATGTTTTGGACCATCGTTATTTGGATCCAGTTGGACTTTTTGTCAAAAGATTTGAACTTGTTGGGCCATTTAAACTGAGACAAGTTCGTGTCCCTTGACAGTTGGGCCAAAAGCTTCTAAAATGCCGATGGGCCATTTTATGTATAGGCCTTTTATCATTTGAAGTTATTTGGTTATGTTATCGTGAAGTGTAAACTTGTTGGGCCTTTTCAACTGGGACAAGTTTGCACCGAGCAATAGTATGATTGAATACTTTAAAATGGTAATGGGCCAACTAGTGTAAAAAATTTTAAATGAGCTTATATATTACATACATTGCACGTATCTCATGCATTTCATGCATACACGCATCATGTTAACCCCGTGTCTTAAAAGCCATCATAGATATTCGTTGGGTTAGAGATGAAAAAAAAGGCTTGTCGAGAAGAGTTTAGCAAACATGGATATCGGGGAAAAGGAAATCGAGAAACAGAAAACCTTGCGGCAAAGATAGAAAGACCATTGGGGGGCCTTAAAAAGAAAAAAAAAAAAGAGAAAAAAAGAGAGAAAAAAAGAGAAAGAAAAGAAAAGAAAAGAAAATTTGTTTGTTTTTTTAGTCCTTGATAGTTAGACATAAGTCCGGTGATGAAATCGTTTGCTTTAGGGAGAAATCTTAGAAACGATAAACTCTTGATGTACTTTTATCTGATACTTTGAATGATTGATCCATGTTAGACTCGTAAGCACTTGATTATGGTTCTTAGCAGTGAAAACCTGAGTAGTTAGCAAAGTGACTAGTCGAAGAAATTGTAGGTCGGTGAATGACCGTTTGCTTAGATGTCTATCTTGATTTGCTTATGTTATGATGTGTGGTATGGTTGAAAATGAAAGAAAAGTCTCTAAAGAAAGAATTAGACCGCCTATAACCGATAAGCGTGAAGCTACCCATGGGTGAGTATTAGGACCACCATGGGGAGAAATGCTACCTTAAAGGGTAGGTGTGTCAAAGAATGAAAAAAAAAGAAAAAAAAAAGAGAAAGAAAAAATGAAGTTCAAAATGAAATAAAAAAAAAGAGACAAGGGAAAAGAAAGATAAAACCATACCACATTGAGCACAAAAAAGTAATTGCGGAATATAATTGAGACATCTAGGTTGGTTTGACCCACCGATCCCGATTTTTGAAACGAAATCATTGAGTTGGCTTGCTTAAGGATCAAGCTGTGAAAGAACCTTTGCACACACACACTTTGAGTCTGGCTTATATCATTTATTCAAAGACTTGGATTTGAGTTGCATTGGGTGTTTTGAAAGTTCTTTGGTTTCATTACTGAGCATTCTTTGAGGACAATGATATGTATAACTATTGGGACTATTTCGTAGCATGTAATATAGTATGATGATATAGAAGGCCCCACCATGTGGTTCATCTTGACCAAGTGCAAACAGCGAAAAGCAGAAAGCTAAATCAAGACTCGGGGCGACCAGTCTACCACCTCGCAAATAAGGGAAACAACGAGATCTTGAGCCATGAGACAAAAGAAAACTGAGCAATCACCAGAAGAGAATTGACAGAAAGAAACCATAAGCAGACCCATGGGGTAACCGAAGAACATCTATAGACAAAGGGCGCCGAAGAGCACAAAGAAGACCTAACCCATCGGAATAGGAAATTCATTCATGCATGCATGCATACACGTAGCATATTTTGCATTCTTTTTTGTGTTTGTCTTGTTTTGTATTCACAGGTTTCAAAGAAGAAAAAGAGAAAGTGGAAAATGCAAGCCAACCAGAAACAGCAACATAGCAGCATCAGTTTTTGGGATGAGTCCCAGGGTCATCAGAGTGTTGGAATGAATCCAGGAATGAATCCCAGGGTTGAGGCCTGCATTATCATCAGTTTCAGGAATGAATCTCAAGGGGCGAAGCCCGTATTATCAGCAGTTTTCGAGAATAAATCCCACAAGGTCGAGGCCCACATTATCATCAGTTTCAGGAATGAATCCCAAGGGGCGAGGCCCGCATTATCAGTAGTTTTCGAGAATGAATCCCAGAGGGTCGAGGCCCACATTATCACCAGTTTCGGGAATGAAGCCCAGGGAGTAAAGCCCACATTCAGCACAGTTCGGGAATGTACCACCTCACAACACGGTTCGGGAATGAACAATCAGATCAGTATCAGCTTGGGGGTGAGTCCCACATCAGTATCGGTCTGGGGGCGAGGCCCATATCAGTATTAGTTGGGGGCGAGGCCCACATCAGCATCAGTTTTTGGGGCGAGGCCCACATCAGTATTAGTTTAAGGCGAGGCCCACATCAGTATCAGTTTGGGGCAAGGCCCACATCAGTATCAGTTTGGGGCAAGGCCTACATCAATATTATTATGGGGCGAGGCCCATGTCAGTATCAGTATGGGGCGAGGCCCATGTCAGTATCAGTTTGGGGCGAGGCCCACATCAGTATCAGGATGGGGCGAGGCCCATGTCAGTATCAGTTTGGGGCGAGGCCCATATCAGTATCAGTATGAGGGCGAGGCCCATATTAGTATCAGTATCAGCATGGGGGCGAGGCCCATATCAGTATCAGCATGGGGTCGAGGCCCATATCAGTATAGTTTTGGGAAAGAATCCCAAGGTTGAGCCCACGTCAGTATCAGTTTTGGGGATAATTCCCAGGGTCGAGGCCCACATCGGCAGTTTTGGGGATGAGTCCCAGGGTCGAGGCCCACATCAGTATCAGTTTTGGGGATGAGTCCCAGGGTCGAGGCCCATATCAGTATCAGTCTGGGGGCGAGGCCCACATCAGTATCAGTTTGGGGCCAGGCCCATGTGAGTATCAGTTTGGGGAGTGGCCCATGTAAGTATCAGTTTGGGGCGAGGCCCATATCAGTATAATTCTGGGGGTGAGGCCCATATCGGTATCAGTATAAGGGCGAGGCCCACATCAGCATTAGTCAGGGGGGCGAAGCCCACATCAGTTTGGGGGCGAGGCCCACATCAATATTATTTTGGGGATGAGTCCCGGGGTCGAGGTCCACATCAGCATCAGTGTCAGTTTTGGGGATGATTCCCAGGGTCGAGGCCCATATCAACATCAGTATCAGCTTGGGGGCGAAGCCCACATCAGTTTGGGGGCGAGGCCCACATCAGTGTCAGTTTGGGGCGAGGCCCACTTCAGTTTCGGGCGAGGCCCACATCAGTATCAGTTTGGGGCGAGACCCACATCAGTATCAGTTTGGGACGAGGCCCACATTAGCATCAGTCCAGGGTCGAGGACCCACTACATCATCAGTTCGAGGGTGAGGTCCCTATTGTCAGCGGTGTTGGGTCGAGGTGCTCAGGGTCGAGGCGCCCCCGTTGTCGGTTGTAGTTCCGGGTTGATGTGCCCAGGGTCGAGGTGCCCACTACATCATCAGTTCGAGGGCGAGGTCCCTATTGTCAGCGGTGGTGGGTCGAGGTGCCCCCGTTGTCGGTTGTAGTTCCGGGTCGAGGTGCCCAGGGTTGAGGTGCCCACTACATCATCAGTTCGAGGGCGAGGTCCCTAATGTCAGCGGTGTTGGGTCGAGGTGCCCCCGTTGTCGGTTGTAGTTCCGGGTCGAGGTGCCCAGGGTTGAGGTGCCCACTACATCATCAGTTCGAGGGTGAGGTCCCTACTGACAGCGGTGTTGGGTCGAGGTGCCCAAGGTCGAGGTGCCCCCATTGTCGGTTGCAGTTCCGGGATGCGTCCCAGGGTCGAGGGCCCACTGTATCATCATCACAGTTCACATTCGGTGGTTTGGGAACAAAGCCCAGAGGTCAAGGCACCTCACAACCATATCAACTCAGTTTGAAGCAACAGACAAGTCAGGTGGCAGCTGGCGAGCCAGGTAAGTAAAAATGCATTGCATAACTTTGATAGGATTGTCACTGTTAGATACTGTACAAGTCCCATCAAAGTGGGGGCGACTGTAGGCACTGTATTTTTGCATATAAGGCCCGATGATGAGTCTCGTATGGAGACACTACCTCTTTAGTAGTGGAAGCCGCGGGAAACGGACGTTGGAAGGGTAAAGTGGAAATTAGCATTTTTTCAGATTTAACTGCTTGTTTCGCTTCGGGTTCGCTTGTTGGACTCTGTTTTTAAACACACCAAACCCAATCCAAAATAATAAAACATTTAAACAAACATCTCACAAATTAAATAATAAAATTAATTAAAATCAAATTAAAACCAATTAAATAATTAAAATCTAATAAACTAAATTCAAAATAAAATAAATCACTTCCTAATTTTAATTAAATCACACACCAAAATAAATATTCTTGCCTAAAAATTAAATACACACATGCAAAACCCTAACCCCAATACCCTACTATAAAATATAACACAAAACCCACAGCTCTGGCTCCCTGGAGATACACGGCTCCCAACTATTCACGGCAACCCACAACAGAATAAACCTAATCTTAAACACCTCCACTTCACATCCTTCACGCAACCGCTCTTTCTTCTCGACACACACTGCCCCTCATGAAACCCTAACGCTTAAACTGCCCAAGTCACGTCCCTTCTCTTCTCACTGACCACGTAAAACCTCACCACCGGCAGCCCTTACGTCCCTTGCTTCAACAAGCCCTTCAACAATCAACATAGCTCTCCACAAAGAAAACCCTAGCAACCTGCTCTTCCCTAGCATGGCTGGAACAAAGAGAATAAACTTTAACTCTCTCTCTCGGCACTTCAACCAAAAAATACAAAACAAACACCTTGACCTCTCTCTCTTCTCTCTCTCACGAAATCAACCCACAAAATCAACCCTAATACCCATACGCCTAGCCTCTCTCCATTCACACCATTAAAAACCCATTCACAAAGCCACGCATGAACCTGCCACCATCACCACTTCACCTCTCTTTGATAAACAGCTCATCAACCACACATAGAAGCCTTGACGCCTGGCCATACTCCATTCAAGAACCTCGCGCACGTAGGAGCAACCTCACGACAGCCCAGTTTAGCCACACACTAAAACAACCCCTCCACTCGTCACTAGCCTTCACTCCCCTCTCACGACGCTACACCCATAAGCCTTCTACTCAACAGACCAAGACCCCTCACGCCCCTAACTTCATCAACCCCTCACGCCCAGCTCAGCCACCACGCCCCTAGCCTCATCACACCCTCAACTAAGCCAATAAACTCACGCACACAGTCCCACATCGGCCAAAAACTTAAACCCAAAGCCTCTTCAATGTAACAACCATTAAGAGCAACCTGCACCTTCCGCATGAACACATTAACACCTAGAAGCCTCTCACGTCAGCCCACACTGCTCAAGCCTCTCACGTCAACCCACACTGCCCAGAAAACCGAACACACACCCTTTTATTACCCAGTCCAACCGAACCTAAAAAAACACCCTGAACTACAGTATATTAGACACACAAAACTGCCCAGTTGTAGCCTTAAAATAGTCCAGAACAACCCCTGAAAACTGCCGCAAAATACCACCCAAAACCGCACCCAAAACAGTAGCCTAATAGACCTGAAACAGTGACCAGAAAATACACCCGAAATAGTAGCAAAACGGAACGTAAAATAGTAGCCCGAACAGCGAAACAGCGAGGAAAAACGTTGGATTAGTGAACCAGAAAAGTTGTGGAGCAACAACCCTTCCGACGGCCGTATAACGTGCTTTCGAGAGAAGACACAAGAGGTTAGACCTGAGGGCACCCTTTTATTTATCATCTTTCGTTTATTTTATTTATTTTCAAAAGATTATTGCATGAGAGTCGTTTGAGGCATGATGTGATTGTTGGATGGGCGGAAAGTGTGTTCCCTTTTGTGGTATATAGGATGGAAACCCGGACGTAAATTCCGTAGCCGAATCCGAATGGACGGCAGTGCGGTTTGTACTCGGGATACAACGCCACGTACCACTTAAGAGACATATGTTTCGTTCCATCCAAACTTGTATTTGAGCATGTTATAGTTTCTAGGTTGTTTTATTTATTAATTTAAGCATGATTTAGTCTAGTTCGTTATTTATTTTCGGAGCATAATTATATTATTCTTGGTGCATGGTGTTTTGTTTAGGTTGTGTTTATATTTGAATAGCTATTTATTTACCTTGTTTTGATGGTTCAATATGCTCATTGTGTGGTATTGTGTTTGCCATTTAAAGACTTACTTTCAAGCATGCGAACTTAGATTAGGAGTTATTTTGACGAATACATATTAGATGTAAGTGACCTTTGAGCATATATGTTGCGTAGACTCGGTTAATTTATTGCACAAGTCATACCATCACAAGTGACATAAGTAAGGGACCATTCTGAACCCAACGGTTTGAGGTCTTCCCTTGTGAGGGGTGAGTACGGCCTTAAACCTTTGTCCCGGTTCACACCAGGTGGCGACTCCATTATTCTCCGGTTTAGTTCCCCGCGGACTACTCCGTACTCCCAACTAGGTCTTGAGCCTGGAACAACATGCGTCGCCCAGTTTCTGTGTCCCACAGAATGCTCGAGCTAAACTCTTCTGGTATAAAACTGCATGTGACATAGGACTTCATTCTCTTCTCGTCTAGCAATGTCAAATATTCAAACCTCTGCGAGGCCCATTCACGCTCAGGTAATTCTGCTTCTGCTAATACCCACATAGACTGTATCTCAATTCCACTGGTGTACCGCTTCCATTCCGTAAACCAAAGAATAAGGCGTGGCTCATGTTGCTGTTCTCACCGAAGTTCTGTACCCCCACAGGGCATAGGTAGTTTGTCTGCCCAATCTTTGCAGTTTTCCATCATTTTGGCTAATATCTTCTTTATCGTCTTGTTGGCTACCTCGACTACCCCATTTGTCTGCGGCCTGTAAGGTGACGACTTGTGATGTCCTATCACATACTTCTGTAGCATTGCCTTTGTTTCTCCTTGAAACTGGACTCCATTGTCTGTCACTTCATGATGTGGCATTCCATATCGACATATTAGATTTCGGGCTATGAACTTTGCCATCGTCTTTGGTGTAACGTTGCGAAATGATTCGGTTTCCACCCATTTCGAGAAGTAGTCTACTGCCACTACTATGAAGCGATGTCCATTTGATACTTATGGTCGAATTTCTTCGATCATGTCAATCCCCCATGCTAAGAAAGGCCACGACTCTGATACCCCATGCAACTCTGTGTGAGGAAAATGGTTCAAATTACCATGCGTTTGACAATCATGACAGTGTTTTACCAGCTTCGTGCAGTCATCTTCCATGGTCGACCAATAAAAGCCTTGTCTCGCTATCTTGCGGGACAAGTTCAATCCATTCATATGCGGTCCACATACCTCGGCATGTACTTCTTCCATTGCCTTCTGAGGCTCTTCTTTTCTTAAACACTTCAGCTGGATGCCATTCGCCTATCTCTTGTATAGTTCTCCCTTCAAACTCACATACTGAGAAGCCCACTTCTGGATGGCTATCCTGTCCTTTCTGCTTGCCTCTTCTAGGATTTCTCTGTGTTCTAAGTATCGATGAATATCATAGTACCAAGGTTTCCCATCATCGACTTCTACTTCCAATACCATTTCTATCTAGTAAACAGGTCTGTTTGCCGTTGTCAACACTAGAGGTCTCATTACCAATTTCTCTGGATGTTCCCAAGTTGTGGCTAGTGTGGCTAACGCGTCTGTCATTTGATTCTCTTCTCACGGCAAGTGCTAGAACTTACAATCGGGGAGGGCCTGTGCCAGATTCCTGAGGTGAAATAGGTAGGGTTTCAACCGTTCTTCCTTCAATTCCCATTCTCCTTGCTTCTGTCGGACTACCAACATCAAGTCTCCGTAAATTTCTACATTCTTAGCCTTCAAGGTTATCAATGCCGTTAATCCGAAGGCACATGCTTCATACTCAGCCATGTCATCATCAAAGACAAAGATATCATCACTCAATCTGTTCGGAGGTTCCTCATGCCTCTCATTCTCATAGCCTCCCCCAGCATAGGGCCATCCATATTGGCCACAGCGGCGGTCAAAGCTTGCAGTTGCTCGATAACTTTAGTGAGACTTGTTTCCAGCTGATCCATACGGGATACCTCGTTCTCTGATTCGCTCATGTTTGCTGACGGCCTTTTGACGAATCTTCTCACTTTTCTAACCCAACGGGTATCTATGATGGCTCTTAAGACACATGGGTTAACATGATGCGTGTATGCATGAGATGCGTGCGATGTATGGAATATATAAGTCTGCCCATTATCATTTTAAAGCATTCAATCATACTATTGCGCGGTGAAAACTTGTCCCAGTTGAAAATGCCCAACAGGTTTACACTTTTGCGATAACATGGCTAGACAACTTCAAATGATAAGGGGCCTAAACATAAAGTGGCCCATCGGCATTTTAGAAGCTTTTGGCCCAATTTCCATAAATCACAGACTCATCCCAGTTTAAATAGCCCAACAAGCCCATACCTCATGACAAAAAGTCCAACTGAATCAAAATGACAATGGTCATAAACGCAAGCATAAAGAGATAGTTTCCACCAGTCCTACAGCTACAGTTCATGTGCGGGGGTTTATATGGGTATAGACTAAGGCTCTCGCCGGCGAAGGATTGCCCAAAACTAGGACTCCCCACTCAAGGGTTCAAGTGACCAAGTGAGCACACCTTTTTTATACGCTAAGGTACGTGCCAACGAGTTATGGTGCATGACTGACTGTCAAATAGGTTTCTCATTGTAGATTCCCCAGAGGGAAGGTGGAGTGAACTTTCTTAAATACTGAAGCCTCTTAGGCTCTTATTGCCTTGGTGATAGGAATAAACAACAAGTCCTCCAAATTAGTCCATCACAGTAAGCTTCGAGTAAATGATTATCTAGGTGCATTCACAGCTTTTCCTTATAGAAAGGTAGTGAATGAAGGAAGACATCAAACCATTACTTAGCTCTAATAGTGCCATTGATTAAACCTCTTTCAACCCACGGTAGGCACGGTTAATTAAAGCACAAATCACAAACATTACAAGGCATTATTTAAGGTTCGATTCTCTTCCCCAGTGGAGTCGCAAGATTGTAGGACACAGAAATCGGCGACGTTGTTCCAAGCTTACGGCCCGATCGGGAGTACGGAGTAGCCCACGGGGGAACTAAATCGGAGAAATAAAATTGAGTCGCCACTCAGTGTGAACTGGGAAAATGATTTAAGGCCGCACTCACCCCTCGCAATGGAAGACCTCAAACCGTTGGGTTCGGAATGGTCCCTTACTTATGACACTTTTAATGAAAGGATTTGTGTAATAATCTAACCAAGTGTACGCAACATATATTCCCAAGAGTATCATACTCCTAAGTTCAAGTGCATGAAAATTAAACCTACATCTGAGTTTGCATATAACCTACATCTAAGTTTACATGCATAAAAGTAAGTCGTCATAACGGCAAAAACACAATAATCTCATTAACATATTTAATTATCAAACGCGAAAAATAAGTAACAACCTAAACCTAAACTTAAATTAAATTCCTAATGCAAAAGAAATAACTAATCATGCTCGGAAATAACCAACTAATCATGCATAACAAAAATAACATACTAAACAACCTAATCATGGATAAAAGTAACATATTATTTCTAATAAATAAAAAATAAACGTAAGATCGGATGACATGAAATATGTGCGTCTCTCAAGCGGTACGTGGCATTGTATCCCGAGTGCAGACCGCACTACCATCCATTCAGATTCGGCTACGGAATTTACGTCCGGGTTTCCATCCTATATACCGCAAGAGATAACACAAATTTCATTCATCCCATGGCCACAACTTACATGAATCTATAATACGCATGCGAAGAAATAATGATAACTAACAGAAAGAAAGTGCGGGAATAAATAAAAAGATGCCCTCAGGTCTAACCTCTTAAGTCGTCTCTTGGAAGTGCGTTACACGGTTGTCGGAAGGGTTGATGCTCCGCAACTTTTCCGATTTACTGGTTCGTTGTTTTCCTTCGTTGCCTCATTGTTTTGGGCTGCTATTTGCTCACTATTTTTTCAGTATTTGGGCTATCTTTCAGGGCAGAATTTTCGGTGGTATGATGTGCAGTTTATGGACTGTTTATGCGTGAATATGGAGGCAGATTATGGGGTGATTTGCGGTGATTTCAGGGACAATTTCAGGGGCTATTTTTGCTTGAGGGTTTCGTTCACGTGAGGGTTTGGTTTTCTTCGTGTGGCAGTTTTTTTTGTTCGGTTGAGGGTGTTATTTTGTTGCTTTGTATTTGGTCGGTGGGGTCTGTTATCATGTGTGTCTGTGTGGCTATGGCTTGTGGGCTACGTGGTGAAGGGGGCTGGTAATTTGAGTGTGTTGAAGGGTGTTTCTATCAGTTTGTCAAGGGAGTTGTGGCGTGAGGGGTTTATTGGCTGTGCATGGTGTCAATGGGAGAGATACGTGAGGGGTTTATTGGCTGTTCATGGTGTCAAGGGGGCTGTGGCGTGATGGGTTTATTTGTGTGAAGCGTGAAGTGGAGAGAGGATCGAGAAGAGAGAGAGAGAATGGGGATTTTGAGAGGAGCTAGCCGAGAGGAATTAGGGTTCTTTTTGGTTTGTTTGTGTGTTATTGCCAAGTGTTTTTTTGTTGAAGGGGCTGTGTGCTTTGAGTGGTTTTTTGTTGAAGGGGCTTATGTGTTGACGTGTGGTGGGTTGCATGGCCTCATATGGCTATTTTTATCTTCACGTTGATTTAAGGCTCATGGGGAGAGAGAAGGCTATGTGTGGTTGATTAGGGAGTTTGTGTTTTGTTTGTGAGGGCTGCGTGAGGGTTGTTTTGAGAGAGAAAGGAGAAGGGATGGAGGGGCTAGGGTTTATTTTTGCCGAGAAAGTCCAGTGAGAGGGGCGTGAAGGAGAGAGAGAGAGAGTTGTGAATGAAGAGAGTTTGGAGAGTTTGGCGTGAATGTGCTAGGGTCTCTAAGGTTTGGTTTAGGCTTCTTTTTATAGGCAATGGTTGGGGTTTACCTTATGTGAATAGGGAAAGAATATTGTTTATTATAAGGGGATATTTTAATTAGTGTGCTATAAGGAAAAAATCTATTTAATTAGGGATGTGATTTGATTTGATTTCTTTTAATTTGGAATATGATTTAATTTGATTTGATTTGATCTCTTTTAATTTGGAATATTATTTAATTTGATTTGATTTGATTTCTTTAATTTGGGAAGGTGATTTGACTTGATTTTAGCATGTGTTTAATGTGTGATTTTGTTATTTTGGAAGGAGGTGGGCGTGGGGTTAAAGGCTTTGGGCGTGTATTTGGTTTGTTTTGGTGGGCTTGGTGTGTGACTTGCGGGGGTTTTGGGCTAAGGATAAGTTTAAAACAGAGGTTTAACGAGCAAACCCGAAGCTAAGCAAACGAATTAAATCCAACAAGGTGTCAATTTCTGACTCTTCCCTTCCGACGTCCGTTTCCCCCGACTTCCAAAACTTAAAGAGGTAGTGTCTCCATTTGAGACTCATCATCGGGACTTATATGCAAAAACGCAGTGCCTACAATGATTTAAGCGTTAAATCATATATTCTCATTTCTTTATCTTCTGAACTGAAGAGGTAATATTTTGAGATGTATGATGTTTATAACATTATGACACAACTCTTTGAATCGTTTATGAACCAATAATAGGTCATGGTTCATAGAGTAGCAATGGAACAGTTTCATTCTAAACTTGACGAGGGACAGGCTGTGAGCACACGTGTGCTTCATTTGATCGATTTGATCGAGCAATTGAGGTGTAGTGATTTCCCTCTCAATGATTCTTTGGGATAGAGTGTCATACTTGGTTGGCTCCCAACGTCATATCGCTAGTTTATCATGTACTTCAACATAAATGGGATTCACTGCACTTACCATGAGTTGTATATGATGCTTCTCACAGCGGAGGAGGATTTATAATGCGCACAAGTTTAATACTAGCCTATTCCGCATTATCGATGTCCAGTCTCAATAATACTACGACTATGGATATTTAATGATTAAACCTTTAGTGGATTGATATTGCCTCATATCTTATTAATCCGGAACTAATCATAAGGACTTTTATCATTTATATATTCAAGTAATCTAATTACAAAATGATAAAATAGCAATTTCCTTTGTCACATAGTTAATTTGTACAAAAACCATAATGTCTTTTACAAATAGTGATGCTATGGGTCATAATTGTCCAAAAATCTCCCACTTGGCCTATAGCCAATCACTCAAGTATCTAACACCTGAGCTACGTACATGTCACTCAAACTTTTGTTGAGAAATAGCCTTCGTCAGTGGATCTGCAATGTTTTCGTCTGATACGACCTTCTCGATCTTCCCATCGCCACGATGTATGATCTTACGAATCAGATGGAAACATCGAAGTACATGCTTGGATCGTTGATGAGACCGCGGTTCCTTAGCCTGCATTATAGCCCCATTATTGTCACAATACAAAGGAACAGGCTCAGCTGTTAACGGAACTACTCCTAATCCAATTAGGAATTTATGGATCCAAACTGCCTCTTTTGCTGCCTCAGCTGCAGCGATGTATTCCACTTCTGTTGTTGAATCGGCAACAGTCTATTGCTTGGAAGATTTCCAGCTCACTGCTCTGTTATTCAAACAAAATATGTACCTGGATTGCGACTTATAGTCGTCTTTATCGGTTTGGAAACTTGCATCGATAAACCCAGTTACCTCAAGTTCTCCATCTCCATAGACTAAGAAAGCATCCTTAGTTCGTCTAAGATACTTAAGGATGTTCTTAACCGCAACCCAGTTACCATCACCTAGATCGACCTGATAGCGACTACACATGCTCAAAGCATATGAGACATCAGGTCACGTACATATCATGTCATACATGATCGATCCGACTGCAGAAGCGAACGAGATCCGACTCATATTGTTTATCTCATCTTGAGTTTTAGGACACATGTCCTTAGATAGAGAGACGCCATGTGACACTGGCAACAGTCCCCTCTTAGACTGATCCATGTTGAATCTCTTCATCACTTTGTCGATATACGAGCTCTGGGAGAGTCCAAGCATCTTTCTAGATCTATCCCGGTAGATCCTTATTCCTAGAATAAAAGCTGCTTCTCCCATATCTTTCATGGATAATTTTAATGAAAGTCAAGCTTTCACCGATTGCAGCATGGGAATGTCATTACCAATAAGCAATACATCATCTACATAAAGGACAAAAAATGTCAGTGCGCTCCCACTAACCTTCTTATATACAAAAGGATCATCCCCATTTTGAATGAAATCATATTCTTTTATGATCTCATCAAAACGTTGGTTCCAAGAACACGATGCTTGCTTCAATCCATAAATGGATCGATTTAACTTGCAAACCTTGTTTGCATGTTTTGGTACGAAAAAAACCGTCAGGTTGTTGCATATAAACATCCTCCAAAAAGTTTCCGTTATGGAAAGCGGTTTTGACGTCCATCTGCCATATTTCTTAATCGAAATATGCAGCAATAGCAAGCATTATCCGAATGGATTTTATCATGGCAACAGGTGAAAAAGTTTCATCGTAGTCGACACCATGTCGTTGATGATACCCTTTCGCTACAAGCCTAGCTTTGTACATTTGTATGTTGCCATCCATGTTAGTCTTCTTCTTGAAGACCAATTTGCAACCAATAGGCTTTACGCCTTTTGGTGCATCAACCAGTGTCTAAAGTTGGTTAGTATACATGGAATTAATTTCTAACATCATGGCTTCTTGCCATAAAGCGGAGTCGATACCTTGTATCGCTTCTTCATACGTATCCGGCTCATTATCCTTAATAAGATTAATATCTACGTGAGGTGAGATCAGAAATCCATACCTCTCAGGTTATTTTCTGACTCTCTCCGATCTACGCGGTTCTTGTGTATTAGAAGATTGTGGTACAATCTCATCCCTGATGAACTGTTCGTGTTCCGTTTGGGAGTGTGTTCCATGAATAGTATCACTCCAATTTTCATCGAGTTCTACTTTCCTCCCACTTACCACTGCATTTAGGAATTTCTTTTCAAGGGAAATCGCATGTAGAGCAACAAATACGTTGATCTCTTATGGGTGGTATAAGTAATATCCTTTGGTTTCCCTAGGATAACCTACAAATAGGCACTTATCCGATTTGGGTTAAAGTTTGGTACCATCCAAACGTTTAACGTATGCCAAGCATCCCCAAATCTTCAGGAATGAGAAACCTGATTTCTTTCCTGTCCATATTTCATAGAGAGTCTGTTGAACAGACTTTGACGGAACCTTATTCAAAATAAGTATTGCATTGTTCAATGCATATCCAAATAAGGAAATTGGTAGCTCTGTGCGACTCATCATAGACCTTACCATGTCCAACAAAGTTCGGTTTCTCCGTTCAGACACACCGTTTAATTGAGGTGTTCCGGGAGGATTCCACTGTGAAAGAATACCATACTCTTTCAAGTAATCGAGAAACTCATTGCTTAAGTATTCTCCACCACGGTCCGACCGTAATGTTTTAATACTTTTACCGGTCTGTTTTTATACTTCGTGTTGAAACTCTTTGAATTTCTCAAAGGTTTCTGACTTGTGTCTCATAAGATACACATAACCATAACGCGATGTATTATCTGTAAAGGTTACGAAGTATTTATATCCACCTCTAGCCTGGCTAGACATGGGCCCGCATACGTCACTATGAACGAGGGCTAACAGTTCTGTGGAACGTGCACCTTTACCGCTAAAAGGTGTTTTAGGCATTTTGCCTAATAAACAAGATTCGCAGACGTCATATGAATTTGGATCAAATCCATCCAAGTATCCATTCTTCGAAGTGTGGATATACGAGTCTTGTTAATATGTCACAGACGACAATGCCACATATAAGTTTCATAATTTAAGCCTTTTGTTTGTCATGTTATATGTTTGAGATTGATTTATATTCAAAATATAAAGACCATTATTAACATCAGCACTGTATATCTCAAAATCATTTTTATAAACAAAACACCATGTGTTTCTGAAGACAAAAGTATACCCACATTGGGTTAAACAAGATACAGATATAATGTTTCTAGTCAAACTAGGTACATAATAACAGTTTGATAAATTAAGTACATGCCCCGAGGGCAGTTCCAAAATATAGGCCACAACAGCCAAAACGGTGACTCTAGTCCCATTTCCAACTCGGAGGTCGATCTCTCATGAAGCCAGTCTCCTGCTAATCTACAGATCTTGCACATCAGTACATATATGAGTACCACAACCAGAATCAAAAATCCAATTTTTAAAACTAGAAGTAGACATGTTTATTTCAATAACAAACATACCTAAAGCCGGTGCCTTTCCCGCTTTCACTTTCTTGAATTATATCGAACTACAATTTTAAATCTAATTTAATTTGTATTCAATACTAATTCTAACTTAATTTCAAATTAAATAATTACACTTATTTGTGTGCCTTTTAGACTTAGATTCTAAATCCAATTTTTATGGGTCTCAAAGGCCCAATTAACATCCAATGTCATTTTAATTAAAGTCCAATGAGCTTTTAATTAATTCTAAAGGCATGGGCTTTGGCCAATATTGATCAAACCCAAATGCCAAGGCCCAATTAAGGAATCACCCTATTTGCCATAAAATTAATTTTGGCCCATTATGCCCAATTAAATATTTAAATGCCCAATTATTATATTTGGACTTTATGGAATGGTTTTAGGCCCAATTTGGATCCAATCCAATTGTCCTAAACCAACTTGGCCCAACCAAGCCCATTAAGCCCAAATATAACAATATTAGCCCAATTCAAAATTAATGACTAATTTATTTAATTACAATATTCAAAATATCACAATTATTTTAATTAAAGTGTAATTTTCATAATCAATTAATTAATCCAATGTTTCCAAAACATCAATTAAACTAATTAATCATGCTTAAATTAATCAACTTATGTCCAACATAAATTGAATCAAAATCAATCAATCTCATGATTCTCATGTCACGACAATATGCATAAAATATATCCAATTTTGATTTCAATCTAATTAAATCAACAATCAATATATATCATGCATTTAAACACATCCAATGGTCTAAAATCAAAAATCACCATGATACTCCTAGGGTTCATAGTCTCGGCCAAACTAAGAAATTGTGGAAAAAATTTATCCAATTCATTTTCTCAAATTTTAAGATGCCTAAATCCAATTCATCATCAACCAAGCTCAACCAAACAATCAATTTGAAGAAATCATGCTCAAAACATAAAAACCCCAAATAAAAGTATATAAACCCTAAGTTCATTTCATGCTTAGAAAAAGCTCTTAATACCATTGTTGGGTTCCTAGAACATGCCAAGGATCTTCTAACATGAAATTGGTGTTAATACTCAAAGAAGTTGCGAAAAAATTTACATTGATCGGTTTGCTTGGATGTAGAGATTTCAAAAATTTTGATGTTGATGAAGAGCTCCAAGCCTCTCCTTGTGTTCCAAACTCTTGGGAATGGTTTCCCTATCACATTGTATGACTCATTTTTGTGCTAGCAATGAAGAAATTTTGAAATAAATTTCTAAGATGGGAGAAGGGTTTCACGGCAATGTATGAAATTTGGGAGAGAGAGAGTTGTTTTGATTTTTTGATTTATGTATATGATTTTCAAAAAAATCAAATCCATTTACCAAAATCAAGTTTAGGTATATGTCATTCCAAATGACAAAATGTGTTTTACAAGCTACCAAAAATCACCACCAAGTTCTATCAACCAAAAGTGAATAAAGTTGACTAGTGATGTGAGTTGGTGGGCCCCACTTTAAAATTCAAATTTCGAGTGGGCCCGTTTAACACTCTTCGGGATCAGGTTCGTTTAATTCTGAATTAATAAATTTTCCATTGCGGCATAATTATTTAATTAAATCTAATTTAATTAAATAATTATGCCTAGCAAAATTATTATTAAAGTCGCTTACGAATTAATTCTCAAATTAATTCGTTCGCCCGAATTAAAATCCAATTTTAATTCCGCGTTGAAATCTAATTTCAATTAATATATCGAATATATTATTTAATCGATTAATTCCAAATTAATCGTTCTCTCTCTTCTAATCGAATTTTATCCCAGATAAATTCTTGTCGTAATTAATCCCAGATTAATTTTCTCTCTCTTATAATTAATCCCAGTTAGTTATGTTTGAGTCAAACGTCATCGGTGAATCTTTGGGAAGCGACCAAAGAGATTCCTGGATATATTGGTAGTAAATCCGGTCGTCGGACTATCCGAACACGAGCGTACCCCATACCACGTTCTTACCGATTTACAAGACATGGTTGGCTTCTAGCAAAGCACCGTGCCTCTCAATTCTCAAGAAATATTCTTTTAAATAATACATAATCTATACCAGGCGTAGTATACTAAGTATTGCGTATTACGATCCAGTATCGGATGTCACATGCTAGGCCTGGGGCTGGAATTATGTCTACCCCGTACGAAGCATATATCGGATCACTAGAAACTAGTCTCTTTAATCGGATAATCATGACCTTGTCATATTATCCCGATAGTTGCAACATAATAGAGTACCAGTTCTGTATCACTGCATGATCATTATCTCCATATGACTGAAATGACACTTCCATCTTGACATCACAACCAATATACTACGATTATCAATCAACCCATAAGACGCGTACACAGAACCTGTTAAAGCCCCGGACGGCCAAAATCAAAGCATATTGATTGTCGCAAGTATTAGCGATGCAAGTCTCAGGTTAAGACCAAATACACCTACCCTGATTCGGATTCCCATAGACACATAGTCATACTACCAATGAGATTCCGAGGGGTCTATCCAGAGCGAAGCTGTTTCCGTACCATCAGTAAACAGAACCTCCTATTACACTTGCATGAGTATCCAATACCCAAATATATGAGAAATATATCCTTACACTTCCATAATACGCACAAGTGTAATACTAGCCTATTCCGCATTATCGAAATCCAGTCTCGATAATACTACGACTAGAGATATTTAATGATTAAACCTTTAGTGGATTGATACTACCTCATATCTTATTAATCCGGAACTAATCATAAGGACTTTTATCATTTATATATTCAAATAATCTAATTACAAAATGATAAAATAGCAATTTCCTTTGTCACATAGTTAATTTGTACAAAAACCACAATGTCTCTTACAAATAGTGATGCTATTGGTCATAATTGTCCAACATTTTCCTTACCAAAAATAAGGAAGAAACAAGTGCAAATCAAACTACCACAAGCTAGAAGGGTGGAATATGCAGCCAATAAGACTTGGATGGTGAAGGATAACAAGTGAGATACGGAAAGAAAACTTTGATCCAAATTTAAAATGTTAATATTTTGATGATTTAATAATTAAGGGGTATTGTTGAATTATGGTTAATGATGTTTATGTGGTTATGGTGTTGAGAAAATAAGGAACCCCAAACATTGGATTAGATTGGAGTATACGAAATTGAATATTGGGACTTGATGATATTAGAATAATGGATTTGGTTGGATGGATAATATAAAATGAGATTGTTTTAAGATAAGTTGTAGTTATGATAATGATAGTGTTGTTGATTAGTTGGAAAATGTAATTGAGAAATTCATGATAGGCCTTGAAATTGGCTTAGCGTCGCGATGCCCAACACCCAGCGTCACGACGCATAATGAGCATAGACTCTGCCTCGGGTCTGATTAGGTGAGCAGAGCGACGCTTAGGGTCTGTGTCGTGATGCAAAATAAAACATGCTCTCTGCCAGAGACTGTTTGCATGAGTGTCGCGACGCACCAGACCTGTCATCACGTCGTGTTATACAAATGGTTTCAAATCATTTCAATTTCAACATGTGATGTTAGGGACCACCCTAAGAGTTTCATATCGACGCATATACATGTAATAGATCATGTCATAAGCATAGAACATCATATAGCGACCATAGTTTTGAAGTATATCCAATGACTTGATTTCTAATTAAGTTATCAATCAAAGATCATCGTAGGAACCAGAAATTCCTTCGGCGAAGTAAAGTAATGCCAGTCAGATCCAAAAATCGATGAGTGGAACCTTCTCTCAAGCTGTAGTTACTTATATGTTTTTTAATCGAGACTTATTTTTTAGCACTTAGGGCGTTAGCCATGATTACTTTCAATTGTGTTTCGGATGAGAATGTTTTGTGAAATGTTTTTAGAAAGAAATGATTTTCAGAGCTTGAGTTTTATGATTTTTGGAGGCATGGGGAAAAATCCCACCTTAATTGTAACTTGACTCACATATGGAATTTACGGATACTGGAATTTATGGACATGACATCTGCACATGTATAGCAGGACTAGGGGGACGAAAATACGTAATGCCCATAGATCCTAGGTTTTAGGGCTAGGGGACGGTGATATGTAACGCCCCTAGATCATAGATTCAGGGACTGGACAATGGCATGCATTGGGGGACAGCGATACGTAACACCCCAATGGCATGGATTTACACATCTGGATTATGTTCAATGGCTTGGGGGACAACGATACGTAACGCCTCAAGACCACTAGTTTAAGAGTATGGGGGACGGTGATACGTAACGCTCCCTTGCGCCAGGTTTTCTACAGATACTCTGAGACAGATTTCTAGAAACAATTTTCAGAAAATATAAGATTTATGAAAAGGTTTTCAATAAAGATCAGCATTACAGAAGAATTCAAAGCTTTTAAGATAGAAAAGAGTTTTTAGAAATGATGGTTTTCTTGAGACAGTTTCAGTTTTAAAACCAAATATTTTTATAAAAGCTTTTCGTTTTAAACTGTCCACTCGCTGGATCATTCAAACGATCTTATCCCCCCCTCCCCGCTCCCAGTTTCTTTGTTCTGCAGGTTACTCGGAGGACTAGCTCGGGTGATGGATACTAATGGCAGTCACTAAGGTGTTGAGTCTACAAAGTCAAGTCAAAGACATGGTTCAGTCACCGTCTAAGAAAAGTCATGTATCATACTTTTGGTATATTTGAGATTGTGTGTGTATTGTGTTAGAAGTGTTTATGAACAGAGTTTTAAAGAGAAGTAATGTTGAGTATATAGTTATGTGTATTGTCTATGTCTTTGATGTGGGCAATGGTCCCATAAATGAGTTTATGTTTGAGACAGAGTAGTAGTGTTGTCCATAGACAGAAAGTCAGAGGCTCGGGGGGATAGGACGACCTATTCATTGCCGGTAGCATCTTTGAATATGGGATGTTACAGAATCATTCTGAACCCAAATGGTTTTAAGGTCAGACTTTGCCAAGGTTGTAGTGCAGCCTTAAATCATTCTCAGTGTTTCATACTGGGCGGTGACTCCCTTATTCCTTGGTTAGTCCTCTATAGGGCTATTCGTACTCTCTACAGGTTGTGAGACCAATAGTGTAGTGGTCGCTGACATCATAGGCATAGCGGTAAATCCCGCTTCGCTCCTACAGTAGGTTATGTCAATTATAAAAACTTTTATTAAAAGTCATAAAATTACTTTAATGGAAAAGTTTTTAAAGTTATATTTGGAAAGGAATGAAATAAAATTGTGAAATAAAATGTGAAATAAAATAATGATATTTTAAACAATTTAACTCTTTAAAAAAAATTCAATCTCTTCTCCCAAAAGCTCAAATTTTGAACTCTTACTAGTAGAGGTAAAAGAACTTTTTTATTCCTCGAAAGCTTTTCTATAAATTCAACTAAAAGCCATCAAATTTTTTGAAAAAAAAATATTTAGAATTAAAAAAGTTATTTTGCGTATACTAAAAGCCAAACCAAGTAGGTAATTAGTCACATTAGTTACCTTAGTCATATTGTTGACCCTCAATCACATTGACCAGAGTTATAATAACATTTTACATAAGTTACATGTGACCTTAGTCACATTTGCCTACTTTCAATCACAATGAGCACAATCACAATTGTGACCTCAGTCACATTTTGACTGTATTTTTTATAAATAGTCAATAAATGACTGACAATTAGGTATATGGTTAAGTGTATATTTTTTTAGCCACAATTTTAATGCCGCTATAAGTGCTTTCAACCACACACATTATGCCAAAAACAATCTTTATTAATACTATTTTAGTGTCATAAAGAGTTTCACTAAAACTTTTTAATAATGTCAATGTTGCTCGAACCAGAATACACTAATACTAAATTTATTATCAGTTATTCAAGTGTTAGTTAAATCCTAACACTATAGCATCACTGCATTAATTATATAGTGACATTAGTAAATAATAATACTATACTAGTATTAGTAACTAATGTGACTACAACATCAGTATATCACTAACATTACTGACACTTTTCGGTGTCAGTAATTTATGTTCATATAATATTAGCAGATCATTAATAAAGTTTTGTCTAAAAAATTATATAATTACATTTTTGCTCCAATATTAGTTTTTGCATAATCAAATATAACTTGGAAATCAATTTTTTTTTAAAAATTAAAAATCATATGAAATATAAAATATTTTATAATCAAAATAAATTCAAGAAATCATATAGAGTGACACATAAATTTGAATGATATATTATGTCTGAAAAATCAATTAAAAAATAAATAATGCACTCAAATGTAAACAAAATACAATTTGAGCAAACAATAAAATTCTATCATGTAAACACCTTTCATTTTCTTATTGCCAAATAAGGAGAATGAGTTTGTATCTTTACTAGTGCCACTTTCGAAAAATGAGAATGAGTTTGCTCCTTTGCAAGTGTTTTAAATTTAGAGAATATGATTGTCCAAATAAAGATATTCCATTTGTTTTTTTTTTTATAATTTTGATTTTTAAATAAGGTTTTTTTTTTTTGTAATTACATAAATAAAATGTAATCGGTGGTACTCTATTCGAACATAAATATTTGATTCAAATATGTCACAAGCTTGAATACACATAATTAATTTTGTTTTGTTTTTTACTGATACAATAGTATCAACGATTTATTGACATAATATTTTATAAAATCATAGTGTCGGTATGTCCTGAATATTTTTTTTCAAAAAAAAAAACATAAAATGGTACTTTTATATAAAGTTTTTTACATTTTTGAAAAGTGTCAATAACCTAGTGTCAGATAATGCCATTTGTGGCATAGTGGCACAAAAAAATAAAGAGAAATTAATATTTAACATGAATTTAAAATAAAAAAAAAAAAAAAAAAAAAGTGTTTTCAAATCACAGTGACCAAATATGAGATAAGGTGTTAAGAATATATTTAATCTTATCCATCTATTTTTTTTTTAGTAAAGCAAAAAAATGTTATTGTTCACGCGATCAGTAACGTTGTTCACGTGAAACAAAATAGGTAAAAAAAGGAGGAAAATGATCAAATCTTTTACTAGTCAAAAACTTATTAAAGATAAATACAAAAAGGAAGAAAGAAAATAAAAATTAAAATCTTATGAATAAAGAGAAAATAATTTAATTGGTAGAACTTTTTTTTATATTAAGTAATAGGGAATAATTATTTTTTTTATTAAACTTCAATTTCAATATTAGGCTGATCAGCTGATCGCGACTTTCATATGTTACGCAAGCACACGTATCGCTCAAGTAGTATAAAAGTTATCGATCACACGAGGACTTATCACCTACGTTATTAATTATTAAAAAACTAATAACCTACGAGTATCTAATTAAAATTAAATATGATTTTAAGTTAAGTTTAAATTAAAGCTAAGAAAGTAAATATACCTAGGGAAATATTTAGAGACAATCATTGAGATAAAACATTCAGGGTTATAAATCCACCCAGTATTATTTTAAAGATGAATTGGTTGTCCTATATTTGTGTAATATATTTGCTATTAACTTGGAACACTAAGATATCCACAAGCCTTTTTCGATGGTTGAATGCAAATATCCAAAATAACTTAATTAACTATATTTCTATGTCAACTAAATCACCCCAAATTCATTAAGAACAAGTTCCAATTATGGCTACACCCGTCATATATATATATATATTTATATCCTTGTGGGAAATCTCTAAGATGAGATCGTGTGCTAGTGAATCTAAGGCTAAATCTAAAATTCCTTTGTCAAGTTCATCTAAATTGATCAGGCAAAAAAAAAGCATTACGCATAAGATTCAATAAAAAAATGAAAACATCACATAAAATATAAGAGAATGAATTTATAAGTTCATAAATATGGTTTCATCACAACCTCATATTAGAGGTTTAGTTCCTACACATGCTTAGAAAGTCTAAATAAATACTCAACAATAAGCAACACATAATAAGGAAGTAAATGAAAGAAGAAACTCTTTCGAGATCGCTAGTCCTTCTATCTTTGCTGTTGAGTTTCTGTGATGTGCTCATTTGATGTGCTTTGTCTTCTCCCCCAAAAATCTCTTTTGGAGGTTGTAAAATTAGGTTATGAAAACTCTCCCTAGGTTTTAGGACGAGTTTTTTGTTGGTTTCTAAGGCATTCCCAAGATCATATTTAAGCATAAACATGTGAATACATAAAGAAGTATGGCGGAATCATATTTACAATGAACGAATTTAGGATGCGTCAAATTGAACAAAAATTCCTCTTTAATCGGCCAAGGTGGTCTTTGAATGTTGATCTACAAGCTCCAAGCCTTTGATCTTGATTCCAAGCTTTTGGGATGGTTTCCCTATCACCTTTAAATGATCCTTTTGAGTGCTAGCTCTAAGAAAATTTTGCAACAAAATCTTATTCTTCCTCCTTAAGCTCACGACAATTGTAGAAAATGGGGAGAGAGTATTTTCTTCAAAAGTGGCGTGAATGAGAGATATTAGGAAGTGAGTGTGTTGACTTGTTAAAATGATTTCTAAAATCAAATCCAAGATATACCAAATATTGGTATATGTATTTCATGCCATCAACCTTTTCAACTTGTGTGAAATACAAGCAAGCTTCACCAACTCACCAAAACCCATCCCTTAAAGTGACAAGTGATGTGACTTGTGATGTGACATGTGAGCTCCACTTGATTCAAAATCCGAGTGGACCCGCAAACACTCTCGGGCTCGAGTTCGCTAATTCCAAATTAGCGAATTTTCCGTTGCGACATAATTAAAACAAATTTAATTAAATAATAATGCCAAGCAAAATTAATATTCACGTCGCTAGCGACTTAATTCTAAATTAATTCGTTTGCCCGAATTAAAATCCATTTTAATTCCGCGTCGAAATCTAATTTCGTTTAATATATCGAATATATTATTTTATTGATTAATTCCAAATTGATCGTTCTCTCTTCAAATAATATTTTATCCTAGATAAAATCTCTCTGTAATTAATCCCAGATTAATTATGCTCGAATCATACGTCATCGGTGAATCTTCGGGAAGCGACCCAAGAGATCCCTGGATATGTTGGCAGTAAATATGGTCGTCGGACTATCCGAACACGTACGTACATCGTACTATGTTTTTACCGATTTACGAGACATGGTTGGCTTCTAGCAAAGCACAGTGCCTACCAAATTCTCCAGAAATATTCTTAATGGAATATATAACCTGTATCAGGTATAGTATACGTAGTATTGCGTATTGCGATCCAGTATCGGATGTCACATGCAAGGCCTGGGGCTGGAATAGTGTCTGCCTCGTACGAAGCATATATCGGATTACAAGCAACTAGTCACTTTAATCGGATAATCATGACCTTGTCATATTATCCCGATGGTTGCAACCATTTAGAGTACCGGTTCTGTATCCATGCGTGATCATCATCTCCATATGACTGAAGTGATACTTCCATCTTGACATCACACCCAATACACTACGATTCTCAATAAACCCAGAAGAGGTGTACACAGAACCTGTTAAAGTCCTGGACGACCAAAACCAAAGCGTATTGATTGTCGCAAGTACTAGCGATGCAAGTCTCAGGTTAAGACCAAATACACCTACCTTGATGCGGACTCCCATAGATATATAGTGATACTACCAATGGGATTCTGGGGGGTCTATCCAGAGCGAAGCTGTTTCTGTACCATCGGTAAACACAACCTCCTATCACACTTGCATAAGTATCCAATACTTAAATATATGAGAACTATGTTGTTACGCTTCCATAACACGCACAAGTACAATATTAGTCTATTCCGCATTACCGATGTACAGTCTCGATAATACTACGACTAGGGATATTTAATGATTAAACCTTTATTGATTGATACTGTCTCATATCTTATAATCCGGAACTAATCATAGGGACTTTTATCATTTATTATTTAAGTAATCATATTACAAAATGATAAAATGCAATTTCCATTGCTACATAATTAATTTGTACAAAAACCACAATGTCTTTTACAAATAGTGACGCTATGGGTCATAATTGTCTAACATTTTTATTTATATATGAGGTGCGGGGGGTATTTCCTGCTTAAAATCATGTATGGGACGAATCTGGATACGCAAAATGCATCGCGACGTGGGTGATATCACGTTACGACTCCCCATTCACTCTTATCGACATGTCGTGACGTGCCATGTTGGGCATCGCGAAGCACCACCAATGCTCGTTCCGCCAAGAGCTTGCTCCATCGCGCGTCTCGATGCATGGTACAGCGTCGGGACGTGCCTTGTGACTTCGAATTTGGCCTGATTTGCTCCGTATTTTACAGCTTTCATCCCTCATTGAATCCATTGAGTCTCAATATTATCCTTACCTGTAAAATGAACAAAAAACAGATCAAGACACTCATAAAACTCGAGATAACTCACAAAACATCTAGCTATATGGGCGGCAAATGTATGCATATTTGTTGCTCATCACACTGTTAGAGTTTCTAGAGGTCCCAAGATCAAAACTCAAGCATGAATCATAAGCGAATACAACGATTTAAGTGCGGAATACTTACATCGAGCGGTGGAGATGCGATTTGGCAACAAAAACGAACTGAAAAAGTGCTCACTGCCTCACTGCAATGTGCGCCCACTGCTGCAGATTTGGCTTCTGTTTTGTGCCATTTTGAACAAGAAAACGAGAGCTCCAAGCTTCATCAAGATGTTCCTTGCTCATGGGTATACTTCCCTTATCACCTTGGCATGATCCCGGAGTGTGCTAGCACTCTTGTTTTGCCACAAAACACACTTGCTTCCCTCCATTTCCTTTTGTTCTGTTCGGCAGTTCACTGCCTTGTCAAAACCAGAAAATGTCGTGAGAGAGAAGAGGAGAAGAAGAAGAGAGAGTTTGCCTTTTCATTTCCTTTTATTTTGTTTCAAAAAACGTAAGTCAAGAAAAGAAAAGCAATAATCAATTGATATCAAATACCAAAAATGAATTTTTTAGATAAAAAACTCTCCAAAAACGTGAAAAGTTTTTCCCTCCAAAGAAAATTCATCATATGCAATCATTACCTCACATAGAGAATAGAGACAATGTATCATCCCTCAAAGGTGTCTAGATACATCCATCACCTATTCGTGTCAAGTAATGAGATATCGCGATGTGATTTGCGGATTCCACCCGTTTCAAAATACGAATGTGTCCGCAAACACTTTCGGGCCCAAATTCGCTAATTCCGAATTAACTAATTTCCGTCGCGACGAGAATTAAATAATTGCGCCTAGCGGAATTATTATTCACGTCGCTAACGAATTAATTCTAAATTAATTCGCTCGCCCGAAATAAAATCTAATTTTATTCCGCGTCGAAATCTAATTTCGTTTAATATATCAAATATATTAATTCCTCGATTAATTCCAAATCAATGTTCTCTCTCTTCAATTTATATTTTATCCTAGATAAAATGTCTCCGAAATTAATCCCAGATTAATTCTCTCTCTCATCATATTAATCCCAGATTAATATAAGTGCGAGTCATACGTCATCGGTGAATCTTTGGGAAGCGACCCATGAGATCCCCGGATATGTTGGCAGTAAATACGGTCGTCGGTGTATCCGAATCACGTACGTACCAAGTACTACGTTCTACCGATTTACGAGACAAGGTCGACTCCTAGCAAAGCACCAAGTCTTCCCAATTCTCCGGATATATATTCTCATAAGAATATTAAGATCTGTATCAAGCGTAGTATACCGTAGTATTGTGTATATCGGCCCAGTATCGGATAATCACGTGCTAGGGCTGGGGCTGGATAAGTGTCTGCCCCGTCCGAAACACATATCGGATGTCTGGTAACTAGTCTCTATAATCGGATATTCATGACCTGGTCATAATATCACGATTGGATGCGCATCACTTTAAGAGCACTAATACCGTATCCTGCGTGACATCATCTCCATTATGACTGGAGTGACACTTCCGTCTTGACATCACATCCAATACACTACGATTCTCAATATACCCGGCATTGGCGTACACAGAACCGGTTACAGTCCTAGACGACCTCAACTAAAGCATATCGATTGTCGTAAGCATTAGCGATGTAAGTCTCAGGTTAAGACTATACACACCTACCTTGATTTCGGCCTCCCATAGACACATAGTCATAATACCAATGGGATTCCGAAGGGTCTATCCAGAGCGAAGCTGTTTCCCGTACCATCGGTGAAACACGACCTCCTATCGCACTTGCATAAGTATCCAATACTTATATATATGAGAACTATGTCGTTGTGCCCTCACAACGCGCACAAGTGCAATACTAGCCTATTCTGCATTATCGATGTCCAGTCTCGATAATACTACGGCTAGGGATATTCAATGATTAAACCTTCGGGGACTGATACTGTCTCATATCATTCTCAGTCCAGGTACTAATCATAGGGACCTCTCTTCATTTATATATCTATGGTGATCTAATCACAAATGATGAGAGTGCAATTTCTTTGTCACATAGTTAATTTGCTACAACAACACAATGATCTGTGCAAATAGTGACGCTATGGGTCATTTTGTCCAACACACACCCCCAAACTTCGCATTTTGCTAGTCCTCGAGCAAAACAAATAAAAATAAAATGAAATAAACTAAATAAAACTAAATTAACCTAAGCCACTTTTGTAGGGATCACGATTGCATTTAGCGTACGCAACAAGCCTTTAAACCCCTAGGCAACCCGAATGGATGAGTTAAAGTCTCGTGAGGATTTACAGTTACGACACCCACAAACGTCATTTACACACACATGCAATCACCCAAAAATGCAAAAATTAAATAAATAAACTAAAAAAATCATCATGCGAGTTACACATAATATCGTCATCAGAGAATGCTTTAGTAACGAAAACCAAGAACTTTCAAAGTATCCAACACAACTAAAATCCAAATTTTTGAATAAATTATCTAAGCCAGACTCACAGTGTGTGTGTGAATGTCTAGTCACAGCTCGATCCGTAAGTAAGTCACCTCAGTGATTTAATCTTAAATATTAGGATCTGATGGGTCAAACCAACCTAGATATCTGAAAAAAATGCTCTTTAATTTTTTTTTTTAATTTTTTTCAGTATGGTACAATTTTTTCTTCTTTTTTAATGAAAATTTTTTCCACACACATACCCTTTAAGGTAGCATTTCTCCTCATGGTGGTCCTAACACTCGCCCATGGGTAGCTTCACGCATATCGATTTTAGGTGGTTTAATTTGTTTTCTCCCCAATCTTTTATCTTTTTAACCATATCATACTCATAACAGTAGCAAACAGAGATAGACATCTAGGCAAACGGTCATTCATCAGAATTCAATCTCTCCAACTAGTTACTTTGCCAACCACTTAAGTTCTTACTACTAGAAACCTACTGTGCAGTCATACGAGTTTAACCTAGATCACCCACTCAACGCATCAGATAAAAGTACATTTGAGCACTTATTGTTTCTAAGATGTCATTATAAAGCAAACAAACTCATAATGTGAACTATGTTTAACTACCACATGACAAATTTTTATTTTTTTAGAGCAGAAATTAACTAACACAACATATGCACACACCCTTAAACTTAAAATTCGAATTGCCTTTAATGTAAAATAAGCGAAAGGAATAAGAGAGAGGAACAACAATACCGTGCATGGGATGTACCATTCTCCATCGCCTATAGGTTCTGAGTTGTGACGCCACATGTAGTGGAGCGACGAGCTTTTGGTTCAGTTACTGGTCAGACTCTGGCTACGCGAACCGGCTGGGTTATGTCAGTATCTGCATAATTACACATGCAATATTATTAAATACACAAATAACACAGAAAAAAATAAAAAAATTAATAAATTAAATAATTAAATAAAAAAGAAACTAAAAATACTTGTGTGGGTTGCCTCCCCGCTAGCGCTAAGTTTAACGTCATAAGCCAGACGTAACCACCCAATTGGTCATGGTGGTTCCCTTGTAAGCTTAGTTGACCGAGATAGGACCGCCCAATGCTCACTTCTTTGTTGCCCACAGGATGACAAAAACTGAGCATCTTACGACAGTGTTCTGTCTATATATTGTCCCATTGGATCTATCAATGGTTCAGTAAATGTCTCAATCCACAGATCAATTCTCACAGGTGGTGGTTGTTCGCCAACATACATATGCAACTCATCAGTTCTTTTGTTTGCACTCAATGTTTATGATGGCTTCATTTCAGAATTATCATTATGGTGATCTATGTTGACCCATTATGGACTTTCATCATTAATAATGTCTATCATGTGACATTCTTCATCATCTTGAGGACACGACATGGCTTTGAAGACATGAAACGTCACCTCTTGATCCTGCATTCGCATATTCAACTCACCCTTCTGCACGTCAATCAACGTTCTACCAGTTAGTGTCATTCACATGCCACAAGATCACTAAGTTGATTTAATTGTGAATACATCAAGAAGTTTACGGAAAAAACTTACAATGATTAGATGAGATTCAAAACTTTTTCTTTGTATTTCGGAAGCTCCAAGCTTTCTTTTGAATTCCAAACTCAATGGTGAGTTTTCCTATCACCTTAGTTGACTCTTTTTAAGTGCTAGCTTTGTAGAATTTTGCAACAAAATTCCATTAGAGAGAGAGCATGTTTCGGTCATGAGAGGGAGAGAGGAGAATGAATAGTTCATTTTTGTTTTCTAAAAACAAATTACCAAAGATGACTTGGTTGGTTGATTTTTGGTTGTTGTGAGCATTTAAAGTCCAACCATAAATGTTGCCAACCACTTCCATCAAGTGTCAAGTTGATGTAAGTTGTGGGTCCCACCCAATTCAAATTTCAAATTTGAGTTGGCTTACACAACACACACTTTGGGCCGGTTCGTTTAATTCGACTAAACAAATTTTTCCGTTGCGATGTAATAAATCCAATTTAATTAAATAATAATGCTTAGCAAAATTATTACGGAAGTCGCTTACAAATTAATTCCAAATTTAATTCGTTCGCTAGAATTAAAATCCAATTTAATTCCTTATTGAAATCCAATTTCAATTAATATATCCAATATATTATTTTAGCCCAAATAAATAAATTAAATAGTAAAATCCAATTTAACTATTAAATTTACTTTGTCGATTAATTTCAAATTAATCGCGTTCTCTCTTCTACACGAATTAATCCCATATTAATTCATGGCGCAATTAATCCCAGATTAATTTTCTCTCTATTGATTAATCCCTGATCAATTCTTGCCGTAATTAATCCAGATTAATTTTCTCTCTCATAATTAATCCAAGATTAATTCTGTTCGAGTCAAATGTCATCGGTGAATCTTTGGGAAACAACCCAAGAGATCCATGGATATTTTGGCAGTAAATGCGGTTATCAGACTATCCGAACACGTGCGTACCTAGTACCACGTTCTTACCGATTTACAAGACATGGTTGGCTTCTAGCAAAGCACCGTGCCTACCCAATTCTCCAGAAATATATTCAACATGGAATATATATAATATGTATCAGGCGTAGTATACAATGTATTGCATATTACGATCCAGTATTGGATGTCACATGCTAGGCCTAGGGCTGGAATTGTGTCTATCCCATACGAAGCACATATCGGATCACTAGCAACTAGTCTCTATAATCGGATAATCATGAACTAGTCATACTATCCCGATAGCTGCAGCATTTAAGAGTACCAGTTCTGTATCTTACGTGATCATCTTCTCCATATGACTGAAGTGATACTTCCATCTTGACATCACACCCAATACACTACGATTCTCAGTATACCCAGAAGAGGTGTACACAGAACCTGTTAAAGCTCCGGACGACCAAAACCAAAGCATACTGATTGTCGCAAGTATTAGCGATTCCAATAGACACATAGTCATACTACCAATGAGATTCCGAGGGTTATATCCAGAGCGAATTTGTTCTCGGTCTAACGGCTAACATAACCTCCTATCACACTTACATAAGTATCCAATACTTAAATATATGAGAACTATGTCGTTACGCTTCTATAACGCTCACAAGTGCAATACTAGCCTATTTCGCATTATCGATGTCCAGTCTCGATAATACTACGACTAGGGATATTTAATCACTAAACCTTTCGTGGATTAATATTGTCCCATATCTTATTAATCTAGTACTAATCATATGGATTTTTATCATTTATATATCCAAGTAATCCAATTACAAATTGTAAAAGAGTAATTTCATTTTTCACATAGTTAATTTGTACAAAGTACATCATGTCTTTTACAAATAGTGATGTTATGGGTCATAATTTTCCAACGATCTCCCACTTGGCCTATAACCAATCACTCAAGTGTCTAACACTTGAACTATGTACGAGTCGCTCATGCTTATGCTGAGATATCGCTTTCCTCAGCGGATCTGCAAGGTTATCATCTGAAACGATCTTTTCAATCTTGACATCGCCACGATGTATGATCTAACAAATCAGATGAAACCATCGAAGTACATACTTGGATCATTGATGAGACCGTAATTCTTTAGTCTGTGATGTGGCCCAGCTCAGCTGCTAACAGAACTACTCCTAATCCAATTAGGAATTTTATAGATCCAAAATGCTTCTTTTGCTGACTCAGCCGCAGCAATATATTCTTCTTTTGTTGTTGAATCAGAAACAGTATCTTGCTTGGAAGATTTCCAGCTCACTGTTTTGTTGTTCAAACAAAATATGTACCTTTATTACGACTTACGGTCATCTTTATCGGTTTGGAAACTTGCATCGGTGAACCCAGTCACCTCAAGTTCTCCTTCCCCATAGATTAAGAATGCATCATTAGTTCGTCTAAGTTACTTAATGATGTTCTTAACATCAATCCAGTGACTATCACCTGGATCGGCCTGATGGTGACTTTAGATGCTCAAAGCATATGAGACACTAGGTCGCGTACATGTCTAACAATGTACGAGTTCTCGGTGAGTGCCAACAACTATTAGATCTATCCCAGTAGATCCTTATTCCTAGAATAAAGGTTTCCACTCCCAAGTTTTTCTATGGAGAATTTTAATGAAAGCCAATCTTTCACCGATTTTAATATGAGAATGTCATTGCTAAGAAGCAATACATCATCAACGTATAAGACAATCATTGTCAGTGTGCTCCCACTAACCTTCTTATATACACAAGAATCATCTTCGTTTTGAATGAAACCATATACCATTATGATCTCATCAAAACGTTGGTTCCAAGAACGCAATGCTTGCTTCAATCCATAAATGGATCGATTTAACTTGCAAACCTAGTTTACATGTCTTGGCGCGACAAATTCGTCAGGCTGTTATATAAAACATCCTCCAAAAGGTTTCCGTTAAGGAAAACGGTTTTGACGTCCACCTGCCATATTTCATAATTGAAATATACATCATTAGCAAGCATTATCCGAATGGATTGAATCATGGCAATGGGTAAAAGGTTTCGTCGTAATCAACACCATGTTAATGACGATACCTTTCGCTAAAATCCTAGCTTTGTACGTTCGTATATTGCCATCCATGTTTGTCTTCACCATGAAGACTCATTTACTACCAATAGGCACAATGTCTTCTGGTACCTCAACCAGTGTCTAAACGTGGTTGTATACATGAAATCCATTTCGGACTTCATGGCACTTTGCCATAAGGCGGAGTCGATACCTTGTATGAGTTCCTAATACGTAGCTGGTTTGTCTTTCTCAATAAGATTAATATCTATGTGAGGTGAGATCAGAAACCAATACATGTTAGGTTATTTTCTGACTCTCTCCGAGCTACGCGGTTCTTGTGTATTAGAAGATTATGGAACAGCCTCATCCCTGATGAACTATTCGTGTTCAGTGAAGGGATCGGTGCCAGGAATAATATCACTCTGATTTTTCATCAAGTTTTACTTTCCTCCCACTTACCACTGCATTTAGGAATTCCTCTAAAGAAAGCCGCATGGAGAGCAACAAATATTTTGTTCTCTTATGGATTGTGGAAATTGGTTTCCCTAGGATAACCAATTACAAATAGGCACTTATCTTATTTGTGTTCTAGTTTGGTACCATCCAAATGTTTAACATATGCCCAGCATACCCAAATCTTCCGGAATAAGAAACCCGATTTCTTTCCTGTCCATATTTCATGTGGATTCTGTCCAACAGACTTTGACGAAACCTTATTCAAAATAAGTATTGCACTGTTCAATGTGTATCCCTAGAAGGAAATTGGTAGCTCAGAGCGATTTATCCTTGACCTTACTATGTCCAACAAAGTTCGGTTTCTCCGTTCAGACACACCAATCAATTGAGGTGTTCCGGGAGGAGTCCACTGTGAAAGAATACTATATTCTTTTAAGTAATCTATAAACTCATTGCTAAAGTATTATTCACCATGGTCTAACCGTAATGTATTAATACTTTTGTCAGTCTGTTTATCTACTTCGTGTCGAAACTCTTTGAATACATCAAAAGTTTCCGACTTGTGTTTCATAAGATACACATAACCATAACGCGATGCAACATCCGTAAAGGTTACGAAGTATTTATATCCACCTCTAGCCTAGCTAGACATGTGCCCACATACATCACCATGAACGAGGGCTAACAGTTCGGTGGCACGTACACATTTACTGCTAAAAGGTGTTTTAAGAACTTTGCCTAATAAACAAGATTCGCAGACATCATATGAACTATGATCAAATTCGTCCAAGTATCCACTCTTCCAAAGAGTGGATATACGAGTCTTGTTAATGTGTCCCAGACAACAATGCCACAAATAAGTCTCATATGATTTACTCAGTTTGAGCCTTTTGTTTGTCATGTTATATGTTTGAGATTCATTTATATTTGAAATATAAATATTGTTATTCACATCTAATGTGTATATCTCAATATCATCTTTATAAACAAAACACCTAGTGTTTTGGAACATAAAGGTTTACCCGCAATGGGTTAAACTAGATATAGGATAATGTTTCTAGTCAAACTATGTACATTATAACAGTTTCCAAATTAAGTACATTCCCCAAGGGCAGTTCTAAAAATTAGGTTCCCACAGCCAAAACAGCGACTCTCGTCCCGTTTCTGACTCGCAGGTCGATCTCATATGAAGCCAGTCTCCTGCTAATCAGCAGATCCCGCACATCTGTACATATGTATGTACCACATCCAACATCAAAAATCCAATTTTTTAAAACCAGTAGTGGACACGTTTATTACAATAACAAACATACCTGAAATCGGAGCCTTGCCCGCCTTCACTTCCTTCATATTTGCCTTGTCCATATGGCAGTCACACTTCCAGTGACCCCGTTTGCTACAGTTTAGGCAGACATCTTGGGATATGTCATTTGTCTTCCCAGAAGATTTTGAAGATTTTGCCTTCGCCCCTTTTCTTCACACCCCAGAAGCCTTCGGCCAAGCCTTGGCCTTCTGGGATGTCGAAGTAAGAAGCGTCTTGCGCTTCTTGCCCTTTTGGAAGCTCTGGCTCTACCTCCTTGAGCATAGCCATTAACTCTCCAAGAGTTTTCTCTTGGTTCATGATGAACCCGCCCTAGTATTCGGGCAGAGACTGTAAGATCAAATCTATAGAAGTCTCGGCCTCATAGATAATGCCCATCTAACCTAGTTGTTCGATGTCAACAATCATCTGTGACATCTAGTGCTCGGCAGATGTACCCTCTGACATACACGAGCAAAAAAGCTTCTTTTGTAATTCGTACTTCTAAGATCTAAGGTTAGATCTATGAAGATCCTTTAATTTCAACATCATGGTATAAGGATCCAATCCTTTGTTCTGACGACTAAATTGAGGAGTCATTGCGGCAAGCATGACAGATTGTGCACTAAAGTTATCATCACGATGAGTCTTCCAAAGCTCATGCTCTATTATTTGCTCAACTCTGGGCTCAGGCCCCGAGAGATTTCTCTATCCAATAGAGTAACTTCTCAAATCCCAAGACTATTCTGAGATTCATTTCCCAATTTGGAAAATTTACGCCATTAAAGACAATTTCACCCAGGATTATGTCCCTTAACGCTAATCTTTCCAGCCATCTCGATTGCAATAGTCCAACTATCTAATCAAAGATTTTGGGTACACTCAAAATGTAATGGTTACTATAGTCCAACTATATAACCAACTACAAGTGGAGTGGTGTGAAAACAGTCCAACTGTTCAATGAAAGAAATAAAAAGATATTAGTCCAACTAATATATATTTATAACAACGATAAATAAAATAAAAGAGCGCATATTGGCAAGTATTTAAACGAAATTGCAAATTTAATACCAGCCTCCCACTATTTTTTGGCGAGCCTCTAATCCTCTGTGGAATACTCGGGAAACCTAGTATCCTAGTGGGCTAGGATCCCGTTAAATAACACACAACCTTGACTTTGGATAACAAATTGTATGAAACTTAACTAGGTAGATCTCTAAGATCAATTGGATCTCATCCAATTCCTAGATCCGGTAGGTGGACCTCCAAGTCCAAGATATATATCCAATATATATTTCCTAACATTTTCCTCTAAATCAACTAAGCCTTGGCTTTGACTCAACAAACTTAATGATTCCAGTTAAGCGTGACCCATTGACAGTGGGAAAGCTTCGTAATCCACGTCGATGTACAAAAGTGACCTTGACTTTGGCCAACAAATCACAACTGCCCAAGACATGCAATATGTAACAAAGCTTTCGTGGTTCAAACACATCCGCGATGGACATTGATCTTGACTTTGGCCAACAAACCAATGCCAATCTTGGATCTTGAGAGAGAACCACTCAATGGAAGGAAAATGCTTAATATTTAATGAGGGTTTTTCGCGTAAATTGGCAACCAATTTATTATCTTTGATTAGATCTCATCATACACCCTTAAACATGCATTCTAAAAATATAATAAGGCGCGAATAAATTTAATAATGATATGCAAATGGATATAAAAACAATTTGTTCATAGAACAAATCTCTAACTTCCTCTCTCTCCCGCTAACACATACTTCTACCCAATTACATAACACTAAAAGAAACCTCATTTACATTGAGGGGAATTGGTGAGAAGAGAAATACAAAGAGAATAGAGGTGAAAGGCTGGACACCCAGGTCCAATTTCAAATAAGTATCATACATACAACAATTTCCAAAATTGCCCCACCCATCTAATAACCATCCGAAATACATTATTCATACAATACATCCAAGTATTCACACAAAGCATGATATTCAATCAATCTAATCCAATTAATTAATCTTTGAATTAATGATCATCCAATTTTCAAACAACGATTTGATTTGCGCGAGTCCAACTCGTTTAAGAATAAATACTCAAAGTACGTATTCTTGAATTATATCGAACTACAATTTTAAATCCAATTTAATTTGTATTCAGTACTAATTCCAAATTAAATAATTACACTTATTTTAGTGCCTTTTAGACTTAAATTCTAAATCTAATTTTAATGTGTCTCAAATGCCCAATTAGTATCCAATACCTTCTAATTAAAGTCCAATGGGCTTTTAATGAATTCTTAAGGCATGGGCTTTGGCCAATATGGATCCAATCCAAGATGCCAAGGCCCAAATAGAAATCACCCTATGCCAAAAATCAATTTAGCCCCAATTAAAATTTTAAAAGCCCAATTGTCAAATTTGGACTTTATGGAAATAGTTTTAGGCCCAATTGGATCCAACCCAATTGTCCAAAATCATATTTGGCCCAACCAAGCCCATTAAGCCCAAATACAACAAATTAAATTATCTTATTATTCCAAATAACATATTAATTCAATTTTAAAGTGTAATTAACATAATTAATCAACTAATCTAATATTTCCAAAATACTAATTAATCCAATTAATCATGCTCATTAATTCCAATTCATGTCCAACACAAATTGAAGCAAAACAATTCATTCCAACATGCTTAGGCTCACGACATTGACAATAAATTATCATGCAATTTGATTTCAATCCAATTAAATCAACATCTAACATATATTTCATGCCAACAACACATCCAATTGTCTAATTTTCAAAAAAAACACCATGAGCACTCCTAGGGTATATTTTCAGCCATGATAAGAAATTGGGGATTTTTGATCTAATCAAATTTTCTCAATTCCAAAGATGCTCAAATCCAATTCAACATCATATAAACACAACCAAATAACCAATTTAGGCATTTTCAAACTCCAAGCAAAAATCTCAAATTAAAGTCCATAAACCCTAGAATTCAAATCAAGCTTAGGATGGCTCTAGATGCCATTGTTAGTGTCCTACACAAGCCACAAGATCACTAAGATGATTTAATTGTGAATACATCAAGAAGTTTGCGGAAAAAACTTACAATGATCGGATGACATTCAAAACTTTTTCTTTGTATTTCGGAAGCTCCAAGCTTTCTTTTGCATTCCAAACTCAAGGGTGAGTTTCCCTATCACCTTAGTTGACTCCTTTTAAGTGCCAGTTTTCTAGAATTTTGCAACAAAATTCCATTAGAGAGAGAGCATGTTTCGGTAATGGAGAGGGAGAGAGGAGAATGAATAGTTCATTTTTGTTTTCTAAAAACAAATTACCAAAGTTGACTTGGTTGGTTGGTTTTTGGTTGTTGTGAGCATTTAAAGTCCAACCATAAATGTTGCCAACCACTTCCATCAAGTGTCAAGTTGATGTAAGTTGTGGGTCCCACCCAATTTCAAATTCTAAATTTGAGTTGGCTTACACAACACACACTTTGGGCCCGGTTCGTTTAATCCGACTAAACGAATTTTTCCGTTGCGACGTAATTAAATCCAATTTAATTAAATAATAATGCCCATCAAAATTATTATGGAAGTCGCTTACGAATTAATTCCAAATTTAATTTGTTTGCTAGAATTAAAATCCAATTTAATTCCGTATTGAAATCCAATTTCAATTAATATATCCGATATATTATTTTAGCCCAAATAAATAAATAAATAGTAAAATCCAATTTAACTATTAAATTTACTTTACTGATTAATTCGAAATTAATCACGTTCTCTCTTCTACACGAATTAATCCCAGATTAATTCATGACGCAATTAATCCTAGATTAATTTTCTCTCTATTGATTAATCCCACATTAATTCTTACCGTAATTAATCCTAGATTAATTTTCTCTCTCATAATTAATCACAGATTAATTATGTTCGAGTCAATATCATCGGTGAATCTTTGGGAAGTGACCCAAGAGATCCCTGGATATGTTGGCAGTAAATGCGGTTATCGGACTATCCGAACACGTACGTATCCAGTACCACGTTCTTACCGATTTATGGCTTCTACCAAAGCATCGTGCCTACCCAATTCTCTAGAAATATATTCAACATGGAATATATATAATCTGTATCAGACGTAGTATACAATGTATTGCATATTGCAATCCAGTATCAGATGTCACATGTTAGGCTTAGGGCTGGAATTGTGTCTGCCTCGTACGAAGCACATATCGGATCACTAGCAACTAGTCTCTATAATCAGATAATCATGACCTACTCATACTATCCCGATAGCTGCAGCATTTAAGAGTACCAGTTCTGTATCCTACGTGATCATCATCTTCATATGACTGAAGTGACACTTCCATCTTGAAATCACACCCAATACACTACGATTCTCAATATACCTAGAAGAGGCGTACACAGAACCTGTTAAAGCTCTGGACGACCAAAACCAAAGCATACTGATTGTCGCAAGTATTAGCGATGCAAGTCTCAGTTTAAGACCAAACACACCTACCCTAATTCGGATTCCCATAGACACATAGGCATACTACCAATAGGATTCCGAGGGGTCTATCCAGAGCAAAGCTGTTCCCGGTCTAACGGCTAATAGAACCTCCTATCACACTTGCATAAGTATCCAATACTTAAATATATGAGAACTATGTTGTTACGCTTCCATAACGCGCACAAGTGTAATACTAGCCTATTCCGCATTGTCGATGTCCAGTCTCGATAATACTACGGCTAGGCATATTTAATGATTAAACCTTTCGTGGATTAATACTGTCTTATATCTTATTAATCTGGTACTAATCATATGGACTTTTATCATTTATATATCCAAGTAATCCAATTACAAATGATAAAAGAGCAATTTCCTTTGTAACATAGTTAATTTGTACAAAGAACACCATGTCTTTTACAAATAGTGATGATAGGGATCATAATTTTTCAACACTGCCTGTTGCTAAGAAGGGTCATCCGAGGATGATAGGAACTTCACTGTCTTCCTCCATGTCTAAAACTATGAAGTCCGCGGGAAAGACAAATTTATCCATTTTTACCAGCACGTCCTCTTTTTTGTTTCCTCAAGGGTATGTGAGAGATCTATATGCTAGCTACAGCGTAATAGTTATTGATCTCGCCTCTCCCAAACCCAATATCTGGTAAATGGATAGCGGTATTAGGTTTATGATCGCATTTAAATCACACAGAGCTTTACCAAAGTAGTTTTTTCCAATGGTACATGGTATGGTAAAGCTACCAGGATCCTTCAGCTTGGGTGGCATCTTATTCTGCATGATCGCAGTATATTCCTCGGTGAGAGCCACAGTTTCAAACTCGCCATACTTTCTCTTTTTTGATAGGATGTCTTTCAAAAACTTCACATAACTGGGCATTTGCTCTAATGTCTCGGTGAAAGGAATATTGATATATAGTTTTTTGAAGATCTCTAAGAATCTTGAAAACTGCTTGTCGAGCTTGTGTTGCTACAAACGTTGAGGGAATAGAGGAGGTGTATAATATGAAATGCTTGCCGCTTTAGGCTTTTTTTCCTCTCTCCTCATTTCTTTGGTTGGCTCTGCCTCCTTCTCTTTAGGTTGCTCTACCCTAATGTCCTTGTCAATGGCAGTCCCACTCTTCAGTGTGATAGCCTTGCATGACTCATTATTTTGGCCCTTCGGATTAGGTTCTGTATCACTCGGGAGGGCGCCTAATGATCTATAGTGCTACTCACTTGCCAATTTTCCTAGTTTCCTCTCCAGTGTATTCAAGGATGCTGATTGACTCTGAAATAAGGCGTCATATTTGGCTTCTTGATTTTTGAGTATCTCGGCAATAAAGTCCTATATTCTTGGTTTTTTTTATACCATTGTCCTTTGTTCTGCGGTTGGAATCCAGAGGCAAAATTGTTCCTTTCTTGTGATCCATGTCCAGAAGTATTGTTCCATGCAAAGTTATGGTGGTCTTTCCAGCCAAGATTGTAGTTGTTTGAATAGGGGTTGTGGCCTGGCTTACTTAGGTTGTTTTCATAGTTGAAAGATTCACCATATTGAGTGTATGATTCCTCATTCTGTCCTCTCATATAACCTGTGCTTGTGGCGTAAGCAGTATTCAGAGCTTTCATACTCAGGACTTCTAAGCATTTGCAAATTTGGTCGAGTTTAGCACTAATAACTTGATTGAGCCCGACCTCGTGTACGCTTGCTACTCGTTGGGGGTATATTCATAACTGTTGGCCACAAGGAATTATTATTAGCCATTTCCTAAAATAATTCCCATGCTTGATTTTCCTCTTTTCCCATTAGTGCACCTCCCGTGGCTCCATCTATTGTGGACTTCATCATCCCACTAAGCCCATTGTAGAAAGTTTATACTTGTAGCCATTTGACAATCTCATGGTGGGGGCACTTTCATAGCATCTCATTGTACCTCTCTCATGCCTCGTAAAGAGTTTCAAAGTCATACTGCATAAAGGACATGATGTCATTTCTTAATCTTATAGTCCTAACTGGTGAAAGTATTTTACTAGGAATTTTATTGTTAGGTCTGCCCAAGTTCTGATAGACCCTACTGGTAGTGAATTTAGCCATCCCCTCATTATATCTCTTAAGCAGTATGGAAAAGCGCAAAAGCGCGTCGCTTTCTCTAACTCTCGGTTATAATTAAATATGTCGCACATTTCCAGGAAGCTGCTGATTTGGACGTTTGGATCTTCAAGTCCACCACCCCCAAACTACACCGATTTCTGAATCATCTGAATATATGTCTTGATATCGCATGTGTTTGCAAGTAGGGGTGGCAGGACGATACAAAAGATGAAACCGTCACCACAAGGATTGTCCTATCACGAATGGGAATTAGATGTCATTCTTCCAAGGGTTTAGGTTCTCGATTGTTCATGTTGATTTGTGCCTATTGATCTTCTGGCCTATCCCTTCTCAACCGTCGCAGGGTTATTTCAATTTTTGGGTCAAGTGGAAGGAGTTCACATCTTATACTTTATCTCATGTAATAGCATGAGAACCTTACTTAGAACTAAAGTGAAAAAAAAAGACTAGATACAAGTAAAGTACTTGGGCCTAAAATTAATAATAATGGTTATAATAAGTCCCCGTAACGGCGCCAAAAACTTGATCGCGATTTTCACACGTTACGAAAGCGTGCTATCGCTCAAGTAGTATAAAAGTTATTGATCCCACGAGGACTTATCACCTACATTACTAATTATTAAGAATAATAACCTACGTATTTAATTAAAATTAATATGATTTTAAGTTAAGTTTAAATTAAAGATAAGAAAATAAATATAACCAGGGAAATTGTTTAGAGACAATTAATGAGAGAAAACATTGAGGGTTGTGAATCCACCCAGTATTATTCTAAAGATGAATTGGTTGTCTTATATTTATGTAATATATTAGCTTATTAACCTGGAACACTAAGATATCCACAAGCCTCTTTCGATGGTTGAGTGAAAATATCTAAAGTAACTTAATTAACTATATTTCTATGTTAACTAAATCACCCCAAATTCATTAAGGATAAGTTATGGCTATACTCGCCCTACATGTATATTTCTATCCTGGAGGGAAATCCCTAAGATGAGATCGTGCGTTATTGAATCTAAAGCTAAACCTAAAATTCGTTTGTCAAGTTCATCTAAGTTTAACATATCAATGTTATAGGTGATCAGGCAACATGAAGCATTACGTATAAGATTCAATAAATAAACCAAAATCTAATAAAATATAGAAGAGAATCAATTTACAAGTTCTTAAATATGGATTTCATCACAATCTCATATTAGAGATTTAGTTCCTACACATGCTTAGAAAGTCTAAATAAATATTCAACAATAAGTAACACTTTAAGAAAGTAAAGGAAAGAAAAAATTATGTCAATATCGCCAGTCCTTCACTCATTGTTGTTGAGTTTCTGTGATATGCTCTTTTGATGTGTTTTGTCTTCTCCCTCAAAAATATCATTTGGAGGTTGTAGAATTAGGTTATGAAAATTCTCCCTAGGTTTTGGGATGCGTTGTTGTTTATATATGAGGTTCGGGGGGTGTTTCCTGCTTAAAATCGAGTCTGGGATGAATCAGGATACACAAAATGCATCACGACGCGGGTGATATCCCATCGTGACTCCCCATTCACTTTCACTGGCGCGTCACGAAGTGCCACGGTGGGCGTCGCAACACGCCACCAACGCTCGTTTTTTCGAGAGCTTGCTCTATTGCGCGTCTCGACGTGCGGTACAGCGTCGGGACATGCCTTGTGACTCCAAATTTGGCATGATTTGCACCGTATTTTACAACTTTCATCCCTTATTGATTCCTTTGAGTCTCGATATTATCTTTACTTGCAAAATGAACCCAAAACACATCAAGACGCTCATAAAACTCGAGATAACTCATAAAACATCAAGCTATAGAGGCGGTAAATTTATACATATTTGTCGCTCATCATATGCCCATCATAGACGCCCAAGTCCAACATGAATAAAATGACCTAACTGATAGAAGAAAATATAAAATTCACCAGCAATGACTCATTAGGAAAATACAACATTATATTCGCCAACAATTACTCATTAGGAAAATATAACATTCGCCAGTAATGACTCATTAGGAAAATATAACATATATTTAATTTTCTTTTTCATAGCATTTGGAACAAATAAATTGAAAATATGAAATTCATTTATAAATGAATTTCAGGTAAAATTCATTTGCAAATGAATTTTTATATTTGGTATGCTATAATTTAAAACATATAATTTAATTGAATTCTATATAATCAAATTTGGAATAAATTCAGAATTGAAAATTCATTTGCCTTTATTTCCTAATGTTGATGGTGTTTTTTAAGCACTATGATATTAAGCAGTACGACATGGGTAAAAAGGGGAACTCTCTTGTTTAATACCGACCTGACCACATGAGTTAGGGGTCGAGCGCTTATGATCGGTAACCCGACCACTTAAGATCGGATGACCGGGCATTATCAGATCGACAACAGCATTCTCAGTTCAAAAGACTATCATGACCGACCTCATGAAGACCGACCAGATAACAAGATATGCTCCAGAGATAAGTCCTATTCTTATGGGGTGGTAAGGATAAGTTATCCTATTCTAATAGGGTATGAGAAGTAAAAGTAGTTTTGATTAGGAATCCTCATGGGAAAATGGAATTGTTTCAACTAGAAAATTATTGTAGGAGAAGGAATCTGATTTCTACACTATTATAAATAGAAGGGTAGAGTATGCTTAAAGAGGCATCAAAATCAATATCAGAATCAATATCAGAATCATTACCATCAGACTTGTAAACACAAGAGATATCAAAGAAGTATATCTCAGTAATAAAAGTATCATTCGATTTGTGTCCGTAGACGTAGGTGGGATCTGATCCGCCGAACCACGTTAAATCTCCTTGTGATTGGTGTATTTATCTGTCTTTTGCTAAGTTTGCTTTTGGTTCCCCCCTAACCGAACAAATTCACTATTGAGGGAGGGTTGTTCTCGGGGTAATATTCCCATATTGCCTGAGACCAAAATCAGCCGTCAACAGTTGGCGCCGTCTGTGGAGAATCCAACGAAAAGCAGCTCGCGTGGTAAGACAATGGCAGAAGGTGGAAATCGCCAGTCATCAGGGAGTTCAACAGCAGAATAGATGGAGAAAATAGAGGAAAAAATGAGGAAAGAAAAGGAGGAAAATCAAAACCTGTTAAAGTCCATGATGAACAGATTGGAG
>SKCR01038857.1:0-109969 GCA_019454045.1 Zanthoxylum bungeanum | reverse complement strand
ATTTACTTGTATCTAATTTTCTTTATTTTTAATTTTTATATCTTTCTTTTGTTTTCAGGTGATTGAAAAATGGAACATTATTGGGAGATTGAGAGATCACGAGCCTTACAAGAAGATACACCCCACATCTGGGAGCAACAGTCCGGTTTTCTGGGGCCTGTTGTCTAGCCCAATGACTATCACTGGATGCCAGAACCAAGCAATTTTACAATTGCTCAACAGAACGAAACAAGGAGATGTGTAATTTGTGATGTTAACCATGTTGGATAACATGACCCATAGCGTCACTATTTGTACAGATCATAGTGTTGTTGTACAAATTAACTATGTGACAAGAAATTGCACTCTCATCATTTGTGATTAGATCACCTAGATATATAAATGAAGAGAGGTCCCTATGATTAGTTCCTGGATTGAGATGATATGAGACAGTATCAGTCCACGAAGGATTAATCATTAAATATCCCTAGCCGGAGTATTATCGAGACTGGACATCGATAATGCGGAATAGGCTAGTATTGCACTTGTGCGCGTTGTGAGGGCACAACGGCATAGTTCTCATATATTTGGGTATTGGATACTCATGCAAGTGCGATAAGAGGTTGTGTTTCACCGATGGTACGGGAAACAGCTTCGCTCTGGATAGACCCATCGGAATCCCATTGGTATTATGACTATGTGTCTATGGGAGTCCGACATCAGGGTAGGTGTGTATGGTCTTAACCTGAGACTTGTACCGCTAATGCTTACGACAATCAGTATACTTTTGTTGAGATATATTCCTGTAAGAATATTTCCGGAGAATTGGGTAGGCATGGCGTTTTGCTAGAAGCTAACCTTGTCTTGTAAATCGGTAAAATGTAGTACTTGGTACTTACGTGTTCGGATAGTCCGACGACCGTATTTACTGCCAACATATCCGGGGATCTCATGGGTCGCTTCCCAATGATGCACCGATGATGTATGACTCGCACTCATTAATAATCTGGGATTATAATAGAAGAGAGAGAAAATTAATCTTGGATTAATTACGGAGATATTTTATCTGGGATAAAATATCGTCTAAAGAGAGAAAACGATTGATTTAGAATTAATCGGGTAAATTAATATATTCGATATATTAAACGAAATTGGATTTCGACGCGGAATTAAAATAGGATTTTAATTCGGGCGAGCGAATTAATTTAGAATTAATTCGTTAGCGACGTGAATAGTGAATTCGCTAGGCGTAATCATTTAATTACGACGCGACAGAAAACTCGCTAATTAGGAATTAGCGAACCTGAGCCCAAGTGTGATTGCGAGCGCATTCGCATTTCAATTCGAGTGCGGCAACGCAAGTCACATCAAGCGTCAAATCATTCGTCACATCAAGCGTCAAATCAAACGTCACTTTGAGTGATGTGATTGATTGATGTGATTGATTGAATGAAAGATGTGACTTGATGTGAGTTAGTGGAGTGGTTGGAATGTTTGGTAAATGAATTGATTTTAGAAATCAATTAAATGATTTACACCATTTGACTTTTGGAAAATTAATTGGTAAATCATTAATATATTTTTGAAAATATATAAACCAAACATTTACACTTTCCTAAACCAACTAACACATAATCTTCATCTCTTTTCTCTCCCTAAAGCTCACGAACAAGGCAGTGAACTGCCACTGCTTGGGCGAAAATGGTGAGCCAATTTTGAGGATTTTGTGGCAAAATCCAAGTGCTAGCACACTCCTAGGAGACATACGAAGGTGTTAGGGAAACTCACCCACGAGCCGGGAATCGTTCGACGCAAATTCGTGGCTCAAATATCAGCTCAAAACAGAAGACAGTGGACTGAAATTCTGCTGCAGTGGGCGTGAACCAGTGAGCAATCTTGGAGTTTTTGTTCATCGAATTCGTCTCAACCGATCGATGTGAGTATTCCGCAACTCCTTTGATATGTATTCGCAATGTTTTTCATGCTTATAATCGATCCGGGACCTAATAGAAACCAACAATGGCATCAAGAGCCTAGGTTTGAGCATGAAAATTTTAGGGCTTAAAATTGGGTAAATGTGTGTTGAGCATGATTTGAATGAATTGATTGTTTAAGTATGCTTATAACATGTTGAATTGCATTTTGGTTGGACCAATTTGTTGAAAATTGATTTGGAATAATTTTTCCCCAAATATGTTACCTTGGCCGAAAGTTTAGGGCATTTGGAATTCATGGAATTTTTTGATTTTGATTCATTGGATGAGTTAGAATCATGTAGGATGATGTTAATTTAAGATTAATTGGATTGAATTTTGAATTGAACAAAATCCCCAAATTCCTTCAAGTGGCCGAATGTAACAAGCCCTATTTAGTCTTGGATTTTGATTTTTTGGACATTGGATGTGTGGAAATCATTCGGGAAGTTAATTCGATGTCGATTGTGGAATTAATTGGATTGAATTCAAATCGGACAAAATTATCTTCCTTGGCCGAGACTTAGAAGCATGTAAAATGGGTTTGATTTTTTCATTTTTTGTGTTGGACATATGATAATGATTGAGCATGATTAATTGGACTAATTTCATGTTTTGGAAATATTGATTTGGGTGATTAATCATGTAATGCACTTTAGGTAATTAAATTGCGGAATTGGATTCATGTAATTTAGTTATTTAGGCCTTAAATTGGATTTGGGCTTATTATGTTGTAATTGGGCTAATTGGGCTTGATTTTATCAAGTTGGGTTTAGGCCAAATGGATTGGATCCAATTGGGCCCAAAACCACTACCATAAAGCCCAAATGCAACTTATAAACCTTTAAAGTTTAATTGGGCCTAATGGGCCTAAATTGATTTCTAGGCTTATGGGGTTACTCCTTGATTGGGCTTTGGTTGCCGAAGCCCACGCCTTAAAGAAATTAATTAAAGCCCATTAGACTTGAATTGAATTGACGTTGGACGTTAATCGGGCTTTGAGTCCCGACGCGATTAAATTTGGAATTTAAGTCGTTAAAGGTTTATTAAATAAAGTGTAATATTTAATTTGGAATTGAATAGTGAATTAGTATTAAATACATGTTAAATTGGATTTAATGATGTAGTTTAATTTAATTCATGAATTCGTACTTTGAGTACTTATTCGCAAAAACGAGTTTGACTCGAGCAAAATCAAATCGTTGTTTGAACATTGGATGATCACATAATTATCAGATTAATTAATTTGATTAGATTGATTGATAGCATGCTTATGTGTGAATACGTGGTTGTGATGAATGAATAATGTATATCGGATGGATATTAGTCGGGTGGGGCAATTTTGGAAATTGTTGTAATAAATTCGATTTATTAAATTGGACCTGCGTGTCCAGCCTTATCACCTTTATTCTCTTTGTATTCTCTTCTCACCTATTCCCCTCAATGTAAATGAGGTTTCTTTAGAAGTGTAGTGTAACGGGTAGAAGTAATACAAGTGTTAGCTTGAGTGAGAAAGGGAGAGATTTGATCTAGGATCAATGTGTTAAGTATCCATCCGCATATCATTATATATTTATTTTCATACTCGCTTTATTATGTATTTAGAATGCATGTTTAAGGGTGTATGATGATGAGACCTTAACAAAGATAATGAAATTGGTAGCCAATTTGCACGCGAAAAGCCCCCATTAAAATATCATGCGTCTTTTCCTTCCATTGAGTGATTCTTGCTCAAGATCCTAGATTGGCATGGGTTGTTGGCCAAAGTCAAGCCCTTGTCCGTCGAAGATGTGCTTGAATCACGAGGCTTTGTTCCATATTGGTGTCTTGTCCAAGTTGTGGTTTGTTGGCCAAAGTCAAGACCATTTCTTGTCCATCGACATTGATTACGAAGCTTCCATGTCAATGGGTCCGCGCTTGACTGGGATCATTAGGTTTGTTGTGCCAAAGCCAAGGCCTAGTTGATTCAGAGGAAAAATGTTAGGCTATATATTGGATATATAGGCATATATAAGATATATGTTTCGGACTTGGATGTCCACCTACCGGATCTAGGAGTTGGATGAGATCCAATTGATCTTAGAGATCTACCTAGTTGATTATCATACAATTTGTTGGCCAAAGTCAAGATTGTGTGATATTTAACGGGATCCTAGCCCACTAGGAAACACGGTTTCCCGAGTACTCGACAGAGGGTTAGAGGCTCGACGAAAAATAGTGGGAGGCAAGAATTGAATTTGCAATGTTCGTCCAATTACTCGCCATACGCGCTCAAACAAATATCACTCGTCAAATATATTAAAAGTATTAGTTGGACTAGTATTTAATGTTGTTTTAATATACAGTTGGACTGTATTATAGTTGATTATATATAATTGGATTATATTAATCAATATATTTGAATTAATTAATTTCAGTTTACAGTTGATTTTATAATTGGATTATAGTAATCAATGTAATTGAGGTTAATTAATTTGGATTATATTTGATTATATAGTTGGACTATTATAATCATTATAATATATATAGTACCACTAATAATTGATTAAATAGTTGGACTATTGAAATCAAGATAGAAATTGAAAAGTTGATATTTAAAATATAATCCTTGGATTAAATATTTTAAATGATTTAATTTTCATATTGGGAATAAATAATAGGTTACTTTATTTGATAAAATAACTTATTATACCTAAGCCCAAAATTAAGCAAAATAAGTAGAGCATAAAATCTTTGGAAGATTTATGTGATGATGACTTTAATGCTTAATTTAATATACTTATCATAAATCTGATTTTAGATTTAAGAAGTATTAAAATTGCAATAAATAATTCTTGGAGAATTAATTGACTATTCTAGAGGTGAAAAGTCAAAGTTTGCAATTGGGCATGTTGCACACGAGGTGCACATCGTTTCAATATTCTAAAACCCAAGGCTTGTCCTAAGGTTTCTGAAATATTGAAAAGGATAATTGACATATCCCAAAGTGACTACCATTTGGATATGGCAGACACGAAGGAATTAAAGAAGGAAAGGCTCTGACTTTAAAAATGTTTGTCAAAGTTATGTTCACTACTAGTATTGAAATTAGATTTTAAATACTTAGTGTGGTACATAAAATATATGTATTGATGTTCAGAATCTGCTTTGAGCAGGATACTGACTTCAGGCTGAGATTGTTCTGCGAATCGGAAACGGGACGAAAGTCGCTGTTTCGACCGTAGATACCTAAGTTTAGGAACTACCCTTCGGGTGTGTACTTAAATTAGGAACTGTTATAATGTAACTAGTTTGACTAGAGACATTATCTCTATATCAGTGTTTAATCCATTGTGGATAAACCTTTATATTCTAGAACACTAAGTGTTTCATTTTATAAAGATGATACTGAGATAAACACATTAGATGTGAATAACAGAATTTATATTGAATATAATTAAAATCTCAAAACATATAAAATGACAAATAAATAGCTCAAATTGATTTGATCAATAGAGACTTATTTGTGGCATTGTTGTCTGGGACACAATTAAACAAGATTCGTATATCCGTACTTTTGAAGAGTGGGTACTAGGACTGATTTGACTATTCAAATAAAGTCTACGAATCTAGTTTGTTAGGTAAAGTACCTAAAACACTATTTACTTGGTAATAGTGAAAGTGTCACCGATCTGTTAGCCCTATTCATGGTGAAGTTAGTGGGCCCATATCTAGCTAGGCTAGATGTGAACATGAATATTTCGTGACCTTAACGGATGTGGCATCACGTTATGGTTATGTGTTTCTTTTGAAGAACACAGATCGGAAACTAAGTTTCGACACGAAGTAGATAAACAGATCGGCTATAGTATTATACCGTCACGGTGAGACCGTAATGGAAAATACTTAAGCAGTAAGTTTCAAACATACATGAAAGAGTATAGTATTCTTTCAGATGAGGACTCCTCCCGAGACACGTCAGTTAGACGGTGTGTCCGAACGAAAACCGAATTTTGTTGGACATGATAAGGTTTATCACGAGTCGCTCTGAGCTATTATTTCCTTCAATAGGATATGTATTAACAGTGCAAAACTTATTTAGAATAAGGTTCCATATAAATCTGTTTGACAGATATCATATAGGATATGAACAGGAAAGAAACAGGGTTTCTTATTCCTAATAATTTGGGTATGCCAGGCATAACGTTTGGATGATACCAAACTAAGGACCCAAATTGGATAAGTGCCAATAATAGGTTATCCTAAGGGAAACCATAAGTATAGTACTTGTAAATCTCACATGAGAACAATATAATTGTTGCTCACCATGCGGTTTGCCTAAGAGGAACACCGATATGCAGTGGTCAGTGGGAGGATAATGATACTCGATGAAAATCGGAGTAATACTGTTCAAGGCACGAAGTCCTTAATGGAACAAAACAGTTCATCAATGATGAATCTGTACCATTAATCTTCGAATGCACAAGAACCGCGTAGATCGGAGAGAATCAGGAAACAACCTGGGGTATGGGTTTCTGATGTACCCCTTAAAGATATAAATCTTATGAGGGTATACCATCTGACTACGATTTGAGGAAGTGATACGAGGTATCGACTCCCTATTATGGCAAAGTACCATGATCTTGTGTATATAAGAAGGTTAGTGGGAGAGTACTGATGATGAAATTCCCATAAAGCAATTGGTGAAAGCTTGGCTTTCATAGAAATTCTCCGTAGAATTCTGGAGAGTAACAACCTTTATTCAAGGAATAAAGATCTACTGGGATAGATTTGGAGTTGTTAACACTCTCTGGGAAATTGTACATTTAAAATGTACATGATATGGTGTCTCATACGCTTTGAGCATATGGAGTCACAATCGGGTCAATCCAAGTGATAGTCACTGGATTGAAGTTAAGGACATCTGTTAGTATCTTAGAGAACTAAAGATGCTGTCTTAAACTATGGAGAATGAGAACTTGAAGTGACTGAGATCACTGCCGCAAGTTTCCAAACAGTTAAATACTGCGGTACTATAAAGTTTGAATAACGGGACAGTGAGCTGGAAATCTTCCGAGCAAGATACTGTTGCCGAATAAACAACAAATGCGGATTATTGCTGTAGCTGAGGCAGCAATAGAAGCCATTTGGGTCGATAATAAATCTAATTAGATTAGATATAGTTCTGTTAGCAGCTGAGCTAGGCGTCAGCACAAGGCTAAAGAATTAAAGGTCTCATCGACGATCCAGATATATACTTCTATATCATCTGATTCGTTCGGATCATACATCGTGGCGATGTGATGATCGTATAAATCACGTCAGACGATAATCATGGAAATCCGCTGACGAAAACCTTTTCTCAGCAATTTGAGCGAACCGTACATAGTTCGGGTGTTCGACACTTGAGTGACTGGCTATGTGCCAAGTGGGAGATTGTTGGATAACATGACCCATAGCGTCACTATTTGTACAGATCATAGTGTTGTTGTACAAATTAACTATGTGACAAGGAAATTGCACTCTCATCATTTGTGATTAGATCACCTTAGATATATAAATGAAGAGAGGTCCATATGATTAGTTCCTGGATTGAGATGATATGAGACAGTATCAGTCCACGAAGGATTAATCATTAAATATCCCTAGCCGGAGTATTATCGAGACTGGACATCGATAATGCGGAATAGGCTAGTATTGCACTTGTGCGCGTTGTGAGGGCACAACGGCATAGTTCTCATATATTTGGGTATTGGATACTCATGCAAGTGCGATAGGAGGTTGTGTTTCACCGATGGTACGGGAAACAGCTTCGCTCTGGATAGACCCCTCGGAATCCCATTGGTATTATGACTATGTGTCTATGGGAGTCCGACATCAGGGTAGATGTGTATGGTCTTAACCTGAGACTTGTACCGCTAATGCTTACGACAATCAGTATACTTTTGTTGAGGTCGTCTAGGACTCTAACCGGTTCTATGTACGCCGACTGCTGAGTATATTGAGAATCGTAGAGTATTGGGTATGATGTCAAGACAGATGTATCTCTCCAGTCATAGTGGAGATGATGTCACGCAGGATACGGTATTAGTGCTCTTAAGTGCTGGCCAGCCATCGGGATATTATGACAAGGTCATGTATATCCGATTATAGAGACTAGTTACCAGACATCCGATATGTGCTTCGGACGGGGCAGACACTTATCCAGCCCCGGCCCTAGCACGTGACTATCCGATACTGGGCCAATATGCACGATACTACTGTATACTACGCCTGATACAGATCTATATATTCCTGTAAGAATATTTCCGGAGAATTGGGTAGGCATGGCGTTTTGCTAGAAGCTAACCTTGTCTTGTAAATCGGTAAAATGTAGTACTTGGTACTTACGTGTTCGGATAGTCCGACGACCGTATTTACTGCCAACATATCCGGGGATCTCATGGGTCGCTTCCCAATGATGCACCGATGATGTATGACTCGCACTCATTAATAATCTGGGATTATAATAGAAGAGAGAGAAAATTAATCTTGGATTAATTACGGAGATATTTTATCTGGGATAAAATATCGTCTAAAGAGAGAAAACGATTGATTTAGAATTAATCGGGTAAATTAATATATTCGATATATTAAACGAAATTGGATTTCGACGCGGAATTAAAATAGGATTTTAATTCGGGCGAGCGAATTAATTTAGAATTAATTCGTTAGCGACGTGAATAGTGAATTCGCTAGGCGTAATCATTTAATTACGACGCGACGGAAAACTCGCTAATTAGGAATTAGCGAACCCGAGCCCAAGTGTGATTGCGAGCGCATTCGCATTTCAAATTCGAGTGCGGCAACGCAAGTCACATCAAGCGTCAAATCATTCGTCACATCAAGCGTCAAATCAAACGTCACTTTGAGTGATGTGATTGATTGATGTGATTGATTGAATGAAAGATGTGACTTGATGTGAGTTAGTGGAGTGGTTGGAATGTTTGGTAAATGAATTGATTTTAGAAATCAATTAAATGATTTACACCATTTGACTTTTGGAAAATTAATTGGTAAATCATTAATATATTTTTGAAAATATATAAACCAAACATTACACTTTTCTAAACCAACTAACACATAATCTTCATCTCTTTTCTCTCCCTAAAGCTCACGCACAAGGCAGTGAACTGCCACTGCTTGGGCGAAAATGGTGAGCCAATTTTGAGGATTTTGTGGCAAAATCCAAGTGCTAGCACACTCCTAGGAGACATACGAAGGTGTTAGGGAAACTCACCCACGAGCCGGGAATCGTTCGACGCAAATTCGTGGCTCAAATCTCAGCTCAAAACAGAAGACAGTGGACTGAAATTCTGCTGCAGTGGGCGTGAACCAGTGAGCAATCTTGGAGTTTTTGTTCGTCGAATTCGTCTCAACCGATCGATGTGAGTATTCCGCAACTCCTTTGATATGTATTCGCAATGTTTTTCATGCTTATAATCGATCCGGGACCTTAATAAAACCAACAAACCACTCGAGCGATCAATGTATATACCTTTCAGAGTGGCAGAATTATTGGAATCTTTCAAGGTACGAAGAATCATCACATTTTCCATCTTATCCACCATCTACATATGATCTTCATCAACCAGAACCATCAGAGGAAGATCAGTTGCTTCACATACTCAAAGATTGGTTCGAGGAACGGGAAGCTCAATTTGGTGCACAAATTCAAAGTCAAGCAATGTCTATACAAAGAATGACAGATAAAGTTAGACAATTAACAGAGCACCTGAATCACATATCTCACGGAGCAAATTCAAATACTACTGAAGAGGCCTTTCAATATCCTGAGATTCATCATGACATCATAACAGAGGATGAGGCTGAACAATATCAAGAATCTGAGGTATCATTTCAGGAGCCTGAACCAACAAAGTCTCAATTTGATTTTTATTATTCTGACTCTGACGAAGACAAAGAAGCTGAGCTGTTTGTATCGATTGCACCAACAAAGGAAGATCAAACTTTCAATCCTCAAAATGAAGATCTTGGAGATTCCATTGCACAAATGTTTGAAGAAGATCTACCTGAGCCAATCATTTCACCCAAATCAGAGGATGAACACCTAAAATCTAACACATCTTTTCATCCATAGGTTTACAATTTTGAAGCATGTTTTTCACAGATGACAGATGAAGAGATGAATGCAGAAATTTTCAAATTCATCTGTGAAGAAAAGGTGGAGCAAGAAGCAGAGCAAATGGAGGAGCAAATGTCTGACCTTAATAAAGATCCAGAGCATTCAGGAGAAACATCGCTGTTTTGGGGAGTACAAATCAAAGATATCGCCCATAAGCTTGACAGAATGGAACTCCCATTCCAAGTCAAGCACCATACGAGACCTCCTGATTTTCTTTCTTTCTTTACAGGAACCACTGGAACGACAAGGAGCAAAAAGGCGGCACAAGCACTTAATGAGACAAAACTCTTTTTGCCCCTTCACCTTTGGAAGAGACCATTCAAAAGCAATGCTCACGGGATTGTCTTTAATCGGACATCCAAAACGACGTTGAAACCTCCTTAACAGATGAATTTCAGTCACGTCTGGCTAAAGACGAAAAATTTAGCGCTAGCAGGGAGGCAACCCATGCAATTTGTTGTAATTTGTTTTCATATTTTGTGTGAACTTTTTAATTTTGTGTTTTAGTCTTGCAGGAAAAATAAAAACGGAATTTTTCAGGACAAAGCAAGCCAGTGCAAGCGGGATTTTCAAAATAGAAAAATTTGACAAAATCACGAAGATGTAAAGTCAATCCAGAAGAGATGGTCGAGTAAGGAGTCAGCTCGTGAGACGCGTCCCAGTGGATTTATCCGTCGAAAGACTTGGTTTTGCCCAAAAAAAAAACCCGCGTCGCGACGCTGGTTGGATTTCTGCACTAAAATGCCGAGACTGGTTCTATCCCCTACACTCACACTTCATTTTCTTTCAACCAAAACCTCACAAAACCGAGCAATCACCATTTTCTCTCAAACTTCCACCACAACCGGAATATCCACCTTCGACACTCACCAACAGCCACCAACCTCCACCCTAGCCGAGAGCCATCGCCGAGATCTACCAAACCAAGACCAAGCTGAAACAACCCAGACCGACCGTAAGCTACCTGAATCGAGACAAACCGGTCCATTGCGGAGCCGAACTGCCACTGTCTGGCCGAAATCAAGTCTTCACCAGCCGAGATCCACACCGTGAGCAACCACCGAGACCTAAATCGAACCAAGCCTTGCTGAAACTGTCACAGCCGAACGACCGTGAACCACCACCGAGCCACCAACGAACCATTGCTATGAGCCACCAAGACTGCCACGGTCTCGCCGGAACCGTCGAACCTTTGCTGCCAGCTACCAGAGCCAAACCACCTAAGCCGAATCCTTTGAGCCTAGACAAAACAGAACCTCACTGGAAAGGTCACTGCCAAAGCCACATTGAACCCGAACATTGAACGATCCAGGGCATCGACTTCTGCCGCACCTACTTTCGATGATTTTAAATTCGTATTAGCTGCTGCGGAGAAGAGATATGAGGACGGAATAACCCGGAAACACCATATTATGGATATGGGATTTGATATCAACCCAGAGTTATTTCCAAATATTGACAGGAATATCACAGAACGACACTGGCGAAAGCTTTATCAGCAGCCTCACCCCGCCTTTGCAGCTATTGTACGAGAGTTTTACGCAAACGCTTATGAGCATTGTGCAAGTGTGGCAATGGTGAGAGGTCGACATATATCATTTATTCCTCAACGATTAACAGGTTTTATGACATTCCAGAGATGGAGGAAGATGAGTATTCTACAGTAATGGAGAACATTGATATCACTCATCTTACAGAAACTTTATGTGTTCCAAATGCTGTTTGGGTCATGAGTAGCACTGAAGAATATATGAAGATGAGTTCAAAGATGTTGAAACCTGAGACAAAAGTTTGGTTCCATTTCGTGACTAGGACCTTGTTACCAGGATCGCATATCACATATGTCACGAAGGAACTTATGATTTTGTTATACTGTATTCTGAAGGGATATACGATTAATGTTGGCCAGTTGATATCGACCAACATTGCTTGGGCTGCCAGATCAACACAGGCTGGCCTGTTCTACTGCTATCTGATATCATCCTTATGCACACAGGCCATGGTTCATGTTGAACCAATGGAGGAATTAACGCAGCCCATGACAGCCATAACTGATAGAATTATCCATCAATTTTTTACAGAGAGACATGCTCAAGCTGGAGCATCTTCTTCCGCACAGAAACAACAACAACCGCCTCAGCCACCATAAAGATCATCAAGGCCTCGCACTATTTCTCAGGAATTTCTTCGTTTGGGATCTCGTGTGGATTATATGCTTCAAGATAACAGAGCAATCTGCCATGCACTACAACAAATGGCAAATGATTTGCACATTACTGTTCCAAAGTTCCCTGACCCACCATCTGACGACAGCGATGAGGAGGAGGCTGATGATTAAAAACTCAGGTACTATTGTTCGCTTATTTTGATTATGTTTTGTAACGCATTGGGGACAATGCTAAGTTTAGGTTTGGGGGTATGGGTCTATTTTTAAATTTTTTCAAAAATTCCATTAAAATTTTCGTGTGTTTGATTTCAGTAATTTTATTTTTCGTATTTTACATGGTTGTGTGTTTTTAAAATCGAAAAATAAAATATGTGTGTCCAATGATTTAATTGTTTGTTTAGCTAAAAAGTTTTAGGAAAAGATAAATGCTAATTTCACTTTTATCCATAATTTGAATTTCTTATCTAGGTCAGACTCGTGCGCACTTTTAAAAATAGTCTTGTAAGCATTTAGATAATAAAGAATTAAGAAAAGTGACTAGTTAAAATAATCAGTGGTTAATGAATGACCGTTTGCCTGAGTTTCCGTTTCTGTCTGCAATTATTATGTGAGGTATGCCAAAAAAAAAAAAACTAAACCAAACCAAACAAGTACTTAGTAACCGGGCATCTTGCCTCAGTAAGCAGTGATAGTTCGCGTCAAACGGGAAAGCTTGTGTTAGTTTTTAAACATCCGAGATCCGGGTGATTAAGTCCGTAGGGGTGTTTTAACACCTAGTGCCCTAAAACCATCTGGTTTGGGAGTCACTGACCCAAAGCTCGCTACATGGATCAAAGATGTTGTATATGAATAAAATATAGTAAACAGAACAACTTTAGATACTCAGATTGGTTTGACCCATTAACTACTGAGAATTGAGACAAAATCACCAAGTTGACAAGTTAGAGTCGAAGCTGTTTACTGGACTATTCACACACACACACTTTGAGTCTGAATTAGATATGTTGTTCAAAAGAAAGGATTTTAGTTGGAATATGCATTTTGAAGGTTCCTCTAACTTTGATGCTGAACATTCTCTGAGGACGTTGTTTATATATCTATTTTGTCTTTTTGCTTTTGTGTGCATTAGTTTTACTACCTTTTTACTTTTGTAAAATGCTTGTGGGTATCATTGTTGTAAACCCTCACGAGACTACAACTCGTCCACTAGGAACACCTAGGGGTTTAAAGGCTTGTTGCATACGCTAAATGCAACTGTGATCCCTACGAAAGTGGCTTAGTTAAATTTTATTTTATTATGTTATTTTATTTTGTGTTTTGCTCGAGGACTAGCAAAATGTTAGGTTTGGGGGTGTGATGAGTGGTAAATCTATCAATATTTCCCACTCATTTAACCTAATATTTTTTTATAGTTTCTTGAGTTTTGAGAATATTTTGATGTGTTTTGTGTTATTTTGTAGATAAATAAAGTTTCAGGACACTCTGGAGGTGATTTGGGCCAAAACAGTGAAAATTGGAAGAAAATGGTATTTTGGTAATTTTCCGCGTCGCGACGTCTAACATGCGCCGAAAAGTGCTAACGTGCGCCGGGTCCACAAATCAGAATCTGAGAAAAGTTTGACTTTGCTAACGTGCGCCGTGCCACATGTCACCATCACATCCGATCTGCTAACATGCGCCGTGCCACATGTCATAATCCTACGGTGCCGACGGTCGCCATCGCCACGTGTCACTCCACGTCATTGCCACATCCACATCAACAGGTTGACCGAGTTAAACTGCCACATCATCGCCACGTCATCATCAACCAATCACAGCGTGCCACGTTTCGCAATTCTATGGTGCCGACAGTCAGTTTGCCATGTGTCACCATGTCACCGCCATGTCAGCATCAATCATTGAGTCTCTAATCCTTATCTGACACGTTGCAGATAAGAATCTCATCGACCAATCAGAAGCCGCCACATGTCACAATAATTGAAGCCCAACCACTCTGCCACGTGTCACCTTATCATCTTATCCAGAATCTGCAAACAGACGAACCAGAGCGTGCCACGTCGACAGAAGCTGGCGTAGCGACGCCAAGACCTTCAGCGTCGCGACGCCCAGAGCCTACCAGGGCCTATAAATTCAGCTCGAAATTTCAGTTTTAGAAGCACCACTCTCTCTCATCTCTTTGATGTAAAGAGAGAGTTTCTCTCTCTAGTTTCTTTTACTTTTTAGTTTTTTTAGTTTTTAGTTTTGTAAATAATTTTAATTACGTTTTGTTAATATAGTAATTTATTTTTATTTTTTACTTTTTATAATTTTTACTATTCACCATGAGGAGGCAACTTCCCAGCTAGGGTGAAAGGTAATTCTTTTACTGTTACTATTTAGATTAATCTCCCTTAAAAATAATTTATTCACTATTTAAAATATTGACTTAAAAAGGATACCGCCAGATTGGTCGGTTGGTAATATTATCACAAGTTTATATATTATTTTATGAGAGATATCTAAAATAGTAAATAGTAAAAGTAATTCCTTTTACCTTAGCATTTTATTTTATTTTACTTTTCAGCTTTTACCTTATGTCTTTTACTTTTCAGCATTTTTACTTTATGTCTTTTACTTTTAAGTTTTTACTAGTCCTAGTTATGAGTTAGTTATCTGGGGTTGTGATGAATTCTAATATCACCGGTTTATAAGGGGTTATTTTATAGTTTGGGTAATTTAAAGGTTTACTTATTAAGTCTTAAGCTTATGCTTCTTGTTGTCTGATCACCAATAAGATTGATGTGGTAAATCTAAAATGAACTAGACATAGGGATTTTAGGTTTTAGCCTTAGACTTAATAGCACACGATCTTCCTTGAGGATAAATAACCCTTTAATAGATTTCCTTACAGGATAGACATATACATGTCGGGCGGGGGTAGCCATAATTGGAACTTAAACTTAATGAATCCAGATAATTTGGTTGACATAGACATATGGTTCAATTGGGTTAAATTTGGTATTTGCGTCTAACCATCGACAGAGGCTTTTGCATAATTTAGTGTTCCAGGTTAGTAAACTAATTTATTACACAAACATGAAATAACCACTTCATCTTTTAAATGATATTAGAATGATTCACAACCCTAGATCTTTGTGTCTTTTGTTATTTTCCTTAGTATTTTCTTTTGTCTTCTTATTTATTTATTTATTTTGCAAAACCACATTCAACCAATCAAACAATCATTCTCTTCTCCATTTAATTAGATATTTGTAAATAAATAGATTCAATAATTAATAACAACAATAGGAATTAAGTCCTCGTGGGATCGATATTTTTATACTACTTGAACGATATGTGCGCTTGTGTTATACGTGTGTGTTTACGCCGGTCAGTTTTCCATCCCTGGGGTGGTGCAAGAACTCGGTTAGGCAGATAACTCATGGGGGAAAAAACCTCCCAATGTTCGCCATCCCGAGGTGGTACAGTCACGGTTAGGTAGATAAATCATTGGGGGAAGAAACTTCCCCGTGTTCGCCATCCCGGAGGTAGTTCCTCAAAAATACGAGTCATGGGGTAGTAAAGCTCCAGCCTCGGAGGTTTGATAATGACACCCGTGCTTGGCGTGCCACGAGGGATTTGTGCTTTTCCCACATGCACTTCATCCCTTGATGCATTCTGGATCCTCAAAGGTGAAATGAGCCAGGTCGGAATACTTCCACCCGGGGATTTGATAATGACACCCAGGATTGGCGTGCCATGGGCTTGGTGCCCGTCCTAGCTACCGAGCACCCCTTCGCATCGAGCACATCCCAAGAATATTGAACATGGCTTTCGCATTCAATTAATAAACAAGTAAAATGGACAAGTTTTTTAATTCAAAAGAGAAAGTCTTATTCATATTCAAGGGACCTACTGCCTTTCTTACAACTCTTTACGGGTCATTTTAAGAGAGGCTTTTACAAATGGTTTTCTGGTTCTTGTCTTGCAGTGCGACACATCTTCTAGTCTGAACTTGATTCCGAAATTTGCTGACCGTGTTGACAGGAATTCCCCAACTGGATCTTCCAAATTCACTTCTGAGCAGATCGGGGAACCCGGTCGGGATCTTCTATTCTAACTCCTTGCGGCCCGCCCCGTGTGTTTTTCTCATTTCCTCCCATTCGGGGAGGCTACTGCGCTGAAGGGAGGGGTCCTCATAGATGTCGACCTCGTGCTCTTGGCCGACTAGTTCATTGGCCGATCATTGAACACTACCCCGATAGTGAAACCGAAGACTTGGCAGGCCGAGCAAGCGCCACGCCCTCTTTTGGAGGAACTTGTTCAGCTACGACCGGCGTCTGGCAAACGTCACCCACTATTGACATTACATTTCATTCTACAGCTTAGTCCTAATGGGTGATCGTTGGAATCCTTTTTTAAATTTCATTCCACAGCTTAATGAAGAAATCTATTTTTTTCCTAACTCATTGGGCATTCCTTCCCCCGTGTATCCCGCTATTGTCAACCTTTTTCCCTTTCGCGATTCCTTTCCTCTTTCTATATAATATTTCCTTCTTTTTCCCAAACCCCTATACTACTGGACTCTCCAATGACCCATTGTTTTCGCCTTCTACCATCGTCTTACTGCGCATGTTGCTTTTTGTTCCTTCCCCACAGACGACGCCAACTGTTGACGGGTGATTTTCGTCCCAGGGGCAGTTTTGAGATAACTCTCCCGAGACAATCCTCCTTCAACCTTGAATTTATTTGGTTATGGGAGACCAAAAGCAAATATAGCAAAAGGCAAAATTAACAAAAAATTGACAAAGAGAGTTTTAACGTGGCTCGGCGGAGCTAATCCAACCTACGTCCACGGGCTCAAAGTGGGGTGTTGCTTTTTATTTCCAAACTGAGCTCGGCCGACCTGTTTTGAGGAAGGTCCAAAAGAACCGAGCTATTTGCCTATATTTATTTCTTACAAATAGTTCTCCATCTTTTATTATAAAACTTTCTATCCCCTACAAATGAGACTAACTTTCCTTTATATACTAGGAGAATTACAACACTATTCACATACTTCCATGACGTCACCCACGTGAATCTCCGGCTGACTGATGGGCTCTCTGCCCCGAGACTGTTTTCACCGAAAGCAACCCTGCCACCTGACGGCTTGTCACATCACCCTATTTTATACACTGCCACACGCAATATAATGAAACTAGCCTGTAAAGAGCTTTCAAACTGTGGTGTATGCCAGAAGGAAAAGTCCAAATTACCCCGACCATATGTCAGACTTTAAGAGGTCGGCCAAATGATCTACCGAATTACCCAAATTGTCTCTGTCCTGACCCAAAATACCCGAGCTCATTATCCCGATCCAGGGAGAAGGTAGAACTGAAATGAGCTACCGGGCTACTGTGGTCGGTCTAGGCTCTGACGTTGTCGGTCTCTGAGACTTGTAGCATGTTGTGTTCTCAGGTCGGCCAGATCCATGAGACTAGGTCCGGACTCTCTCGCTAGACAAGGAATAACCCAAACCCTCTGATTATCTGACCCATCAAAAAAGGAAAAACCCATCTCTGCACTTGCCGAACTGCTCAAATACTTTGTCACAAAAATCACCATCAACAAAACCAAATCCAAATTCAAATGGTAACAATCATATAAAACACTAAACTTTAAACTTTAAATATGGGCCAATGCTAATATACCTCCTGTTATTGACACCAGAGGCTATAAAATTTAGAGATAAGCTTTACTAGCGTGTCTCTCGTGCTTGATGTTAATAACATTGTAAAACCCCCCACATTTTTGTAAGTATTTTGTTGGAAAATAATAGAAATTTATGGTCAAAAAGTCAAATTTTGACTTCATCAAACTGGATCAAAATTTAAAATTTTAAAATTTTTGGGGACTAAAATGATAAAAATTCGAGAGTTTCGTGGATAATTTTCACTTTAATCAAACTTCAGGGGCTCAATGATGTTTTCCATGGGCTGACTCGTGACCTAATCGATGTACGACACGTGTCCCATTCATCTCTGTGGTGTAACCTCATCCTCTTAAAAATTGAAAACACACACACTCTCTCTATTTTCTCTCATCCCTCTCTTACGCCACCAATCTTCCAACGCCTGCCGCCGCACCATTGTAGCCTTGACAACCACACACCATGTTTATCTGGTGATGTTCTTTCCAACGTGGTCGACACTATCGGCATCAGAGTCCAGATGACGCCTCATGCGACGCTTGAAATACTGAGGAATATCAATGTTTTTTCATTCATACACCGACGTCCGGCCACCATTGATGAAACCTCTGGCAAGTACAACATCCTTCGCCTATTTCAATCCAACGCCACCAGTCCGACAACTGTCGGAGGTGGTTTGCTCGATTTCCATATACCAAAGGAGGGTAATTTCGACTTTTGACTAAGCCCGGGAGATCCGACTGTTATATCGACCAACAGACACAACCCGCAAACTCATTTCGATGAGACAATAGCGTGGATATATAATTTGACTGTTGAAAGTTACGGATCGCAAGACCTATGCGTCGTAGTGAGTGCAACTGGCCCGGGATGAAATCTGATCGAGAAATTGATAAATCTGTTTGTGCTGAACCTCGTGGTGAGATTGGTTTCATAATCCAAGCATCTGATCAAACTAAGAATTCAATTACCATTCTTTTAAAATAAAATTTATTTAAAAATTTATTTATATAAATTGTATTTAAATTATATAATGTATCTCTTTATTAAATAATTTATGAAATGATTATTTTAAATTATGTTATTTTTATTGATTTTTTGGATATTGTGGATTTGATGGTTTTTTTTATTTATAAACTGCTGCATGGGTATTTCGGTAACTTGTACATTACACACATACCATAGGATCACACATGAGGTCTACTTGTTGCTTGACTATATATAAGTCCATAACCCTGTGTGGAAAGTGTGACAAAACTATCATTGGTGAAAGTCCATAAAGTTTCTTGATTGACCACATGAGTCCTTGATATTGGTGGACTGGACCTCCATGGGTTAAACCTATAAATCCTAAGTGGGACTGTATTAATGGTCTTTGGGCCTACTTGATATATAATGATAGACCCAATTAGAGTCCTGGATGATAGGTGGGTGGGACCGCCTTTGGTGTAGCGACTGTAAATCCTATATGGAAAGTGTGGAGGACTACCGTTGGTGAAAGTCGATAAAGTATCATAATTTATTACACATGGCCATGTGGGTTGTTAGAGTATCCTATGATTTGATTGGAGTTTGAGCTTATACATTTATGGATTATGATGTGTGATTATGTGTGCTTGTTGTTTCCTCTGCTTTTACGATATTTGGATATTGTTCTATATTTATGTGAATTTCATAATTTCATTCAGATAATTTTATATGCAATTGAATTTGAAGAAACCAATGATTTTTCCATTAATTTATATATTTTGATTTTCTATAACTACATATATATGTTTAAAAGGTGTATTTGAACTATATTCGGACTAACCATGCTGCGACATTTCAAAAGATGAAAAGATTTTCAAAACAGGTAATCAGATTCCTACGAGTGTTTTCCCAAAATATTTACCCTGTATTTCCTCCACGGATAGTTCCAATTAGGTGACTCTATTGGGAACATCATGGGCAGTTGCATAAAGTTTGGTACCGGGACTTTGGGTTTGAGTTTGTTTGTCTTTTTTAATTAGTAGATGACTGTTGAACTTTCCGATCTAAGTCTGTTATAAATATGCCACATTACATTTATAACAATTAATGATGGTGATGATGCATAATTTGTTACTTAAATTATGAATTTTATTTACTTTATCGTCAATAATATTTAGTAGTGTTTCTGATACCGTGTGAGATAGAATAAACTATTCAAATATTATGTGTGACAACATGGAATTTTCAATCCGTGTGGATTTTCCGAATTGCCACTAGCCCCAATTTTGGGTTGTGACATAAAAGGTATCAGAGCGCCTAAGGTTCAACACTCAGACGGATCACCATTAAACTGATTGACCTATGTTTCAAAATTATTTATCATCAACACCATAACATTTGGAATATTGATACATAGTAGATATAATGCCGCCTATGAAATCTGAAAAGCACCAAGCCGATGACCAACCAACGCCACAACCAGACCTCACTCTGATAGTGGAGGCCCTTACTAAAGCCTTCTAAAATTTTCGGATACCTCATTAACAATCTCCACTAGACAAAGAGATCGTGTTTTGCATTGACTTGGCTCCCGGAGATCAGTCATTTTCTATTTCAGCCTAATGTATGACCCTTGCTATGATGGCAAAATTAAGAAACCAGTTGGACAAACTCCTGATTATTGGATTCATCCAGAGTACTCTTATGTTGTTTGCCATGAAAGTTGATGGGACGCTGAGACTTTGTATGGATTATCGGAAGTTAAACCAACTGACCATTAAGGACAAGTACCCATTACCGAGGATAGAAGAACTTTTTAACGAAATTGCAACGTTCATATTCTTCTCCAAAGTCGACTTGAGGTGTGGTTATCACCAACTGAAGATTTATGAGGGAGATGTATCGAAGATCGTATTCAGAATTCGGTACGATCACTTTGAGTTTTTAGTTATGCTCTTTAGCCTAACTAATTCCCTTTCCATTTTCATAGACCTTATTAATAGAATCTTCTGACCCTGTTTAGATCGATTTGTGATAGTTTTCATCGATGACATTCTGGTATATTTCAAAACCCAGTAGCATATGAGGGTTGTACTATATACTTTGAGGAACCAACAACTGTATACCGAAAGATCAAAATGTAAGTTATAGATGACGGTGGTAAAGTTCATTGGGCGTGTATTCTCTCGAGAAGGTATTTCGATCGACCTTTCAAAGATAAAATCTGTCCTGCAGTGGGAAAGACAGAAGAATGTGACAGAAGTGTTCAGTTTTCTTGGATTAGTTGGATATTATCGTCGATTTGTGAAATATTTTTCTAAAATAGCATTGCCGTGACCAAGATGACCAAAAAGGACATTGGGTTCATTAAGGATGACATTTGTGAGATGGCTTTCTTAGAACTGAAGCATAGGCTGATGACCACACCAGTTCTTACTGTACCCGATAGTCGTAAACCTTACATAGTTTACATCGATGTTTTGAATACAATATTGGTTTGTGTACTGATGCATAATGGTAAGGTGGTAATTCTTCCCGACATTTGAAATCACATGAAAAGAATTGCCCTACTCATGATCTTGAATTATGAAGGTGTTACTTGTATTGTGTCAAGTTTGAAATCATCACTGATCATAAGAGTCTTAGATATCTTTTTACCCAGCGAGATCTAAACCTGCAACAACAAAGATGGGTTGAATATATAGACGATTATTACATTTTTCTTCAATATCACCCTGGAAAAGCCAATGTAGTGACCGATGCTCTGAGTAGAAAATCTCGCAGTGTGCTAGCTGCCCTAGCCCTAGAGGACTGGAAGAGGTTGGTTGATGTTGAGGATTATAGCCTGGAATATTTTAAGAATGAGTATAATATTAGGGTTTTATAAGGAATTACGGGTTGGCGTAGCGGAGTGCGGAAAACAAAATTTTCCGATTTCAAAAATTTTTCTTGGAACAATTAAATAAACTTATTTTTTTTATTTAAAAATACTTAAAATATGAAATTTTAACCCAAGAAATCATATTTCTTTTAATTACCAAATTACCCCCAACTTTTACAAATTAATTATTTTGGTGCTTAATTATGTCAATTACATATTTAATTGATTCCAAATCAATCCCAAAATAATTTTTTCGATTTGCAACTCAAATCCAGAAACTTTTCAGAATTTTCCAGAATTACAGAATCTTCCCAGATTTTTAATTAATTGTAATTTGGCCCAATTTATTCAAAACACATCAAGATCAAATCCAATCAATCCCAAATTTGACATATATCAAATATACATCAAATTATAACATATTTATGAAAAGCCCCAAAAATTGAATGGGTTAAGAACCCTAATTTCACAAATTACTCAAATTGGACAATTTACATTAAATTGACAAAATTCAACACTTTAATCATCCAATTGTCACACCAATCAAGTCTCATCATCATGAAATTAATCAAGAACAATTCTAGGTTAATTATGAATGACTAATTAACTCTAGAATGACAACTTTAATTTTCTAATTGATTTATTAAGCTTAATTACAATAATAAGCAAATAAATTAATCATACATTCATAACATCATCAAACAAGCTTCCAACACATTTAAATTACATACTTAAGGAGTAGAGTAAATTCTAAGCATCACAAATTGAAGCCTAGACTCATGGAAACAATTTCCTAATTGAAGAAAGTTGGAAATTACTTACAAATCCAAGAGTTTGTTTATGAATTTCCTTTTTCCTTCAAACTTTTCTCTCAACCTTACTTTGTAAAATATTTGTTGAAATTGTCTAAGTGTTGTAATTGAAACAAAATAATTTTGTATATCAAAAACAACTATGCCGAATACTTGAAACAAAATAATAATAACAATTACTTTATTTTGTCACAATTCTATTAGTCCATATATTTGCTTTAATAAAGTAAATCTTATCTTTAATAAATTAATTAAACAAATGGATCAATGGTTTCATGCCATTAAAAAGCAAAATCATTTCAAAAGATATTTATTTATTTTATTTATTAATTTAATTATTTAACAATTAACAATTAAATACAAATATCTTAAATATATGTATTATATTTACATTAAATATCTCAAATACATATATTATTTCACAATTTGATATTTTATTAATGTGTATTTAATAAAATCAAGTATTAAATACAAATACACATTAATTCGAAAATGGTCGTTAGGTCCCGATTGCATGTATTTTTCGTTTAACCATTAAACGAGTCATAAATAATCAGTATTATTCATAACAGTTGCCCTAGTACTCTACGAGTATATTTCATTAGTGAGACTCTCTAGATTCAGGCATATCCGTCACGAAATCAAATTTTATGTCCATAATTCACCCACCCATAAATTATGATAAACACGGATAAACTCACTGAATCATACAGGTCGAGGTCACAACATACGTATAATCCCTCCGTCACAGGTATCCAGATTAATCTAGAGATATATATACAAACATCAAATCTCTATAGATGTAATCACGTCGACGTTTTTATTAGCAATCTCTCAAAAACACTTAGAACTAATTTCTACAGTGTACAACGGGCCCATGGATTTAATAGATTGCTAATTCCATATTGAATACATATGCTCTGTATATAGAGCTGACGGATCTTATCTTGATACACATAGGATATCCTAAGCATCAGTCCACACCCAACGAATAGGCGGAGGTCTGATCTAAATAGATCGATTACGTGACTGCCATCTAAGTGTGGAGGATAACTCAGATATCCACAGTGGTATCTCAAGTCAAAGAATCACTATACTCACTCAATCCGAGAAGATTCTTATTGACGTTGGTGTACCATCCATTAAGAATCTTCGGTGAGTCGTTCAGTGTTTATCCGTTATAAACACCTACACGTCTATACGAGTCTCCAAGACTCATGGTTCACTGAGAAACCATCGGAATCCAAGATTCCAATACACGACATGTACCAGTCTCAACATGTTTACTTTACTAACCAAGTAGTGTAAACTTTGACTGGGAACATTCTAAGAATGACAACGTCATGATACAACTCAATGTCAGTTGCGACCCTTTTGCAACAGTATCATAACTAATCATTCTAAGGTCGATTACGTCTTTACCATATTAAAAAAGAAGTTATATAAAAGAAACTGTTCATTTTATTCATAATAAAATGTTACATAAGTATTTACAAGGAAATACATAATAAAATAGGCGCTCAGAGCACCAACCCTAACATATGATGCTTGTGCATGCAATGTCATGGCCATTCTATCCATTCTCCACATTGTACAAAATGTGTCAAGACTTAAAAATACAATACTAGTGGATGTAGATGAAGAAAAACGTGATTACCTTTGTGGCTAATATGTGACATGCCAGCAGGTTAAAGAAAAACATTATAGGCCTATTAGGTTACTTCAACCATTGCCAACTTCAGAATGAAGCTGGGATAAGATCATCATGGACTTTGTGACCGCGTTACCTAAGACTTTAAGGATGCACGATGAAGTTTAGGGTGATAGTGGATCGAGTAAAAAAGATTGCTCACTTTATCTCATTGAAGGCCGAGTGTTCCATAATTAAGCTCTGTCAACTATATATGGAGAACATAATTCACCTGCACGGTGTACCTTTTAGCATAGTCTCTAACAGAGGCACACAATTTATCTTCGAGTTCTGGAGAGCCTTGCAGAAACCCTAAGGGAATGAAACTTAACTTAAGCACAACATATCTTTTTGAGACCAATGGTCAATATGGGAAGACCATTCAAATCCTAGAGGACATGCTATGCACATGTATACTAGAATTTAGAGGAAGTTGGGTTGCCTATCTTTATTTGGATATGTTTGCCTACAACATCAGCTCCCAGGATAGTGATCTGGGCATGACCTATTGTCAAATAATATATGATAGGCCATGTAGATCATCGTTGTATTGGGCAGAGCCAAATGAGCATATGACTCTCTGGTCTGATTTGATACTATAGACGATTGAAAAGATCAGAGGCTAAAAGAGGTGCAGAGTCGTCAAAAGAGTTATAAAAGACAACTCAATGATAGAATTTGAAGTAGGGGATTGCGCATCCATAAAGTTAACACTGAAACATAGTGTAATGAAATTTGGAGTTAAGGACAAGTTGACCCAAGATATATTTGGGTTTTTCGAGGTTATTAGAAGTGTAGGGCCAGTTACTTACTATTTGAGGTTATCAGCAGGCTGAGACACATGCACACTACTTTTTAGGTTTCGATGTTATCAAAATATAGATCAGACTAGTCTCACGTAGTACATTGGATATAAGTACTAGTACAATATGATGTGTCATTTAAAGAACAACCGATACATATATTAGAAAGGATCAAATTTTAGGGAATAATCATTTCTCAAGGCGCTCTAGGAACACCAGAACAAAGACTAAGATAATTGGGAACTTGAGACCGAAGTGTTTGAGGAGTATCCCCATTTATTTGATTTCTAGCCTGATGTTGTACTCTAAACCCATGTGTATTTCAAATTTCGAGACAAAATTCATTTCATAGGGAAATGATGTAAAACCCCATACTTTTGTAAATGTATTATTGGAAAATAATAGAAATTTATGGTCAAAAGTTAAATTTTGACTTGGTCAAAAAGGGACCAAAATTCAAATTATTGAAACTTTATGGGACTAAAATGCTATGATTCGTGAGTTTCGTGAAAAAAATTCGCTTTAATCTAAATTAAGGAGGCTCAATGATATTTTCTATGGGCTGACATGTGACACCATAATGAGCTGACACATGGCCTAATTGGTGTAAGACATGTGGCCTAATTGGCATACGACACATGTCCTACTCATCTCTATATATGTGGTTCATTCATATCTCTTAAAAATTCAAAACACACTCTCTCTTTATCTCTCTCTCCCTCTCTTACACTGCCAATCTTCCAATGCTCATCGGCCTGCCATGTTCCTCTGTCGATGTTCTTACATCACCAATCTTTAAATATTTAAAACATTCTTTCAGCTCTGACTATCACACGCATCAGCCTACCAGGTTCCTTTGTCGATGTTATTTCCAATGTCGTCAACATTACCGATATGAGAGCCTATAAAGCGCTTCATTTGCTACATCAAATACAAAAGAACTTAAAATTTTTCCTCTCTCTATACACCAACATCTGACCACGGTATGCAACATTTTCACCGAGTGCAGCATCCTTGGCCCATATCTTATCCAACACCACTGGTCCAATAGCCATCGAGGGTCATTTCTCGATTCCCATATACAAAGGGAGGATAATTTCAACTTTTGGCCAAACCTAGGAGATCCGACCGTTGGATCGACGAACAGACACAATTAGCAAACTCTCATCGATGAGACAACCGAGTGGATATATAAGTTGTCAAACCATGGGACCCATATTGTAGGCATTGCATTTTTGCATGTGAAACCCGATGATGAGTCTCAGTTGGAAGCACTACCTTTTTAGCTAAGGATATTGCGGGAAACGGAGGTCGGAATGGGAAATTCAGAATAAGTACGTCATCAAGTTCATCTCACAAGTTCACTGTCTTCGTTAGTGCTGCATTCGTTACTTCGTTCGAACGTCAGGCAGATTGCGGACGTTCGTGTAGCGTTCAAATTGGCGTTCGAACGGCGTCGGTGTTTCTGGTTTTGCTGCTAGCCTCGCACCCCAGCCCAATTAGCTCCCCAAAGCCCATAAAACACATCCCAATTTCATTAAATTAAACATTAAATATTAAATAAAATATCTAAACCATTTACCAATTAAATAAAACACAAAATACAATCATACCTAATGAAGATAAATCAAATATATTAACTTCCTAAAAAACAAATCACATGCTAAATTAAAAAGATGTCATGCCTAATTAAAATCAATCATAACCAATTAAATATTTTGACTTCCTAATCTAGCCAAGATTTGTCCCCCCTCAATCCTTGACTTTCCTTGCTCAACACCAAATCAAATCCTCCTTTTAATGCCAAATCCCTTCCTTGTGAGACAAGGTGAAGCCATAACCCTTCTCTATATAAACAACCTCTAACCAAAGCCATCCCACTCCTAGTTCACGCCCATCACAAGAAAAAAGAAGAAAAGAATTTCCAACCCCTAGCTCATACACATAATACACACAACTCACACAACTCACAAGAGAAAAGGAAATAACCCCAAGCCTTCACATTAAAAGCACCTTCACAAACCAATCAGCCTTACACGTCCATAAACCTCACAAATCTTCTCCACTCCATAACCGAAAATAGCAGCCCCCTAAGCCTCCACACATACCGAAAATTACACCCCCATAAACACCCTAGATCACCGAAAAATACAGCCCAAAAACAGTCCTCACAAGTACCAAAAATCACAGCCCCATACAGTCCCTAAAAAACTTAAAAACAGTAATATAAAAACTGCATTCATAATCCTTAAAATAATTACACAAGACTGCACTAAAAACCCCACAAAGACTCGGAACAGTCCGTTAAAACGTCAAACAGGTGACTTGAACAGTGAGCAGCAAGACAGAGGCCGAACAGTAGCAGAACGGAGTTCAAACCGCAAGCAAAACAGCAAAGCGGTGAGCTAGGACGCTAAACCAGTGAACCGGAGAAGTTGAGGAGCTGTACCCTTCCGACGTCCGTGAAACGCAAGCCTGAAAGTTGGCAAAAAAAAGGGTTAGACCTGAGGGTATCTTTCACACTCACTTTTTGTACTATTTATTAAATATTGCTGCATGATTGTCATGTTGAAATGCATGTTGTGGCCCCTTAAGTATATGAATATGCATGGATTGTGAGATGTTGTATGTTGTGGCTGTGGAATAAAATGAGAGATGTGTCAACTCTCGCGGTATATCGGATGGAAACCCGGACATAAATTTCATAGCCGATTCCGAATGGACGGTAATATGATCTGTACTCGGGACACAACTCCACGTACCGCTTGAGTAAACGACACTCTCTTTTTGTTTTGTGTTGCTTTGGTTTATTTACTTTTCGTCATTTGAATTTTGCATGTTGCTTATGTATGCATGATTCAATCGAGCGCATGGGCTTAGTAAGTGGAATGAAAGATCCCCTATGGGGAGGGGTTTAAAGCCCTTTACCACGATGCTTTGCCGCGCCGGTTGATGTGTGTTCGGTTGAATGCAAGATACGTTCAATCGGGCATACTAAGTTTTACATTATTGCGTTTAATTCTCTGTATGCATGACTCAATCGAGCGCATGGGCTTAGTAAGTGGAATGAAAGATCCCCTATGGGGAGGGGTTAAAGCCCTTTACCACGATGCTTTGCCGCGCCGGTTGATGTGTGTTTGGTTGGATGTAAGATGTGTTCAATCGGGCATACTTGGTTTGATATGATTGTCTTTATGTTTGCATGCATGATGTGATCGAGCGCATGGGCTTAGCAAGTGGAATGAAAGATCCCCTACGGGGAGGGGTTAAAGCCCTTTACCACGACGCTTTTCCGCGCTCGCATTGTACTATTCGCCATTTATGTATTGCGTCCCATTTCATGCATCAGGTCTGTTCTCGTTCGAACGCGTTTACGAACACAACTCGAACGCGCAAGCATTTTACCTTATCATGCATCAGGTCCCATTTCCGTTCGAACGCGTTCACGAACGCCATACGAACACGAGTATTCTGTTTCATTTCTGTTAGAATGCGTTCACAAACGCCATACGAATGTGAGCATTCTGTTTCATTTCCGTTCGAACGCGTTTACGAAAGCTACTCGAACGAGAACCTTCTGTTTACCGTTCGAACGCGTATACGAACGCTGCATGAACGCCCACGGTAAACAGATCCTCTTGCATCACATTACGACATGTCCATCTTAGCACATAGTTACCCCTTTTTTACGTTATGCATTGGTATTACCTCTCTAGTTGTCTATTTCTGTTATGCGCTTAAATATCTTTTCTTAATATGCATGCTAGTAAGAATGCTATTTGTTTGCGCTTCTGTGTCCACCAATGCATTCATTAACTTGTATGCTTGCCGTATGATAATCCTTATGTATGCAAATTGAGACATAGATTACATGCAAATAGGCTGTATGCAAATTCGAATATGTGTTACATATAAATTTAGATGAACTTGTTGATGTATGTATGTGGATTTAGAAGCATGATATTCTTAGAAATAAGTGTTACTTAAGCCTGATTAAATTATTATATAAATCCTTTCATTACAAGTGGCATAAGTAAGGGACCATTCCGAACCCAACGGTTTGAGGTCTTCCCTTGCGAGGGGACGAGTGCGGCCTTAAATCTCATTTTCCCGTTTCACACCGGGTGGCGACTCCATTATTCTCCGGTTTAGTCCCCCGTGACTACTCCGTACTCCCGACCGGGCCGCGAGCCCGGGACAGCATGCGTCGCCCAGTTTCTGTGTCCCCACACATATCAAAAGTAGGCTTCGCGCTCTTCGTAGTGCTTGCCAACTAGCCCGGGATAGAATCTGACCTAGAAAGTGATAAAGTTGTGTGTGCTGAACCTCGAGGAGAGATTGGTTTCATAATCGAAGTTTCCGATCGAGGTAAGAATTCGATTACAGTTCTTTCGAAATAAAATTTATTTAGAATCTATTTATATGAAGTGTATTTGAATTCCGTATTGTATCTGTTTATTAAATTATTTATAAAATAATAATTTTAAACTATGTTATTCTTAAGGATTTTTAGATATTGCGGAATTGACGGTTTATTGTATTTATGAACTACTGTATGGGTATTTTGGTAACTTGTATATTACGCACATACCATCGGATCACACATGAGGTCTACTTATTGTTTGACCATACAAGGATTCGTAACCCCATGTGCAAAGTGTGACAGGAGTACCGTTAGTGAAAGTCCATAAAGTGTCATGGTTGGGAGTCCTTGATATTGGTGGACTGGACCGCCATAGGTTAGGCCCATAATCCTAAGTGGGGCTGTATTGATGGTCTTCGGGCCTTTGTGCTATATGATGATTGACCCCGCATGATTTCTGGATGATAAGTGGGTAGGAATACTTTCGGTGTTTCGATTGTAAATCTCATATGGAAAGTGTGGAGGACTACAATTGGTGAAAGTCCATAAAATGTCATAGTTTGTTACACATGGCCATGTGTTTATCAGAATACTCTAAGATTTGATGAGAGTTTGAGCTTATACATTTATTGATTGTGATGTGTGATTTTGTGCGTGCATGTAGTTTCTATTACTTTTATGATATTTAGATTTTTTTATGGTTTTAAATCTGTTTATGTGAATTTCACAATTTCGTTCGGATAATTTTATACGCTATGGAATATGAAGAAAACAAATGGTGATTTTACCATTAATTTATATATTTTGATTTTCAATAACTACATACAAATGTTTGAAAGGTGTATTTAAATTATATTCGGACTAACAATGCAACGACTTTTCAAAAGATGAAAAGGTTTTCAAAATAGGTAATCAGATTTCTACGAGTATTTTTATAAAATACACACCTCCTCTTTCCTCCACATGTAGTTCCAATTAGGTGATTGTTGGGAACATCGTGGAAAGTTGCGTAGAGCTTGGTACCATGGCTTTTAGGTTTGAGTTTTTTCGACTTTTCGGTTAGTAGACGATTTCGTGTGGATTTCCCGAAGTGCCACCAGCCCTGAATTTGGGGTGTGACAAACATCAACTTGTTATCGGTTGGTGCAAAAAAAATTAAATAAAAAATTTATATAAAATAATAAAAGTATTAATCTATTTTTAAAATAATATTATATTAAAAAATTATTAAAATAAATATGTTAAATCAGTGTCAAATCAATATTAAATCTTGTCTAAAGTATTACTTTTACGTTCAATGCCTTATTTTATATTTAATGTTCAAAATTTCATATTATTGTTAGGTGGACAATAATTTTATTATTTTCATGTTTAATGTCCAATATTTTTTAGTTAATGTCATGTGGATAATAATATTATTATTTTCATGATTAATGCCATATTTTCATATTTAATACCCAAAATTCCAGATTAATATCCTAAAATTTCAAGTGAGTTGTACACACACTTACAAAATGTCAAAATCTTCTGTCACGTGTGAAAATAAATTTTCATGTTAAATGCCTTATTTTCATTTATAAGGTCCAAAATTTCAGGTTAATACTAATAAATTCAAGGTTTGCAGATTTTACATGTTTATTACTCGATTTCATGTTCAATGTCTAAAATTTCAGGATAATGCCTAAAATTTCAAGTGGGATCAAATTAATATCAAATCTTTTGTTTCTAGTGTGAAAGATAAAATTCATGTTTAATACCCCATATTTTCATGCTTAATACTCAAAATTTCTAGATACAAGATATTCTGGTAACCAATATTTTTAACTGATTAAAAAAATACGACTTTCATCCAAGGGCTGTGGGTCGATATGGATACATACCAACACTGTAACCATGTTGTTAAATATGAGTATTTCTTGAATAAAAACGCAAAGACGTACAACATTGAAAGTTAATGTGAAACGTGATAGCAGCAATTATGTTTTATTCAACTATCATTAAAATGAGAATTACCAATCACATATTGGACAGTTATAAAAATGCACAAATTCTTTAAAAAAACAAAAATCATTGGTTCACCTAAAAATTAAAAAATATTTCAAATTTGAGTATATTGTTAATTTTTTTAAATCAAATATTGGATATATATTTGTTATATGATAAATGGACATTTACTATATTTTTAAATATTTAAGTGAACCTGTGAAAATTTCAGAATTTATATATTTTTGGTAATGTCTTAAATATTGGGTTAATTTCTCTTATAAAAATCTTTATTATTTGATTTTTATATTGATTTTATCATATCATTATATTACTAATTTGAGAGAATTTGAAGGCTCCATATTCATTCTCATAAAAATAGAGCTTCCACAGCTTTTCTCCGAAAAAATCTACTCTCACATTCAACCTCAAATAATCTCTGCTCTCTCCTTAATTCTAGGAGTTCATTAATGGTTTCGAGGGTTTCTCAAACTATTCGGCTTCTCTACAGTCTCATGGGCAAATGAAAGTTGTTTTCTAATTAATTTTGGATTTACCTTGCAGCTATTACGTTTACACCTTTGTTGACGGCTGATTTTCATTCCAAGGGTAAATCGGTAAATTTACTCCTCGAATAATCCTCCCTCAACTGTGAATTTGTTTGGTTTGGGGACCAAATGCAAACTTAGCAAAAGATGAGAAAACACACAGAATAGACAGAGGGTTTATGACCGGTGCGTAATCACACGCGTATAACGCAAGCGCACATATCGTTCAAGTAGTATAATAATATCGATCCCAGAGGGACTTAATTCATACTATTGTTATTAATTATTGATATTATTTATTTACAAGTATCTAATTATAGGGAGAAGAGATTGATTGTTTGTTTGGTTGGTTGAATATGGATTTGCTAAATAAATAAATAAATAAAAATACAAAAGAAAATACTAAGGAAAATAACAAAAGACACAAAATACCTAGGGTCGTGACTCCACACTATATTATTCAAAAGATGAATTGATTCTCTTATATATGTGTAATAAATTAATTTGCTAACCTGGAACACGAAGTTATGCAAAAGCCTATGTCGATGGTCAGACGTAAATACCCAGTGTAACTCAATTAATCATATGTCTATGTTAACCGAATTATCTGAATTCATTAAGTTCAAGTTCCAATTATGGCTACCCACGCTCGACAGGTATATTCCTATCCTGTAAGGAAATATATTAAAGGGTTATCTATCCTCAAGGAAGATCGTGAGCTATTGAATCTAAGGCTAAAACCTAAAATCCATTTTCCAAGTTCATTTTAAGTTTACCACATCAATCTTATTGGTGATCAGGCAACAAGAAGCATTAAGCTTAAGATTCAATAAACAAACCAAAGATTTACCCATAATATAATTAAATCAATTATTAAGCTTATTAATATTGTGTTTCATCACTTCCCTAGAATAAAAATAAAATGATGGGGGTTAGGGGATCCAGCTTTAGAAATCTCAAATTATTATAATATGGAAATTGCTAGTATTACCCAATTAAGTTGAACCAGCCATAAAGGCGGTGTTATTATTTATCCATAAACCAGCCATATAGGCGGTAATTATCTGTCACCTAAAGACCGTCCTATAAGCGGTGTCACATTATGTTACATAATTAAAACCAGCCATTAATACGGTATCAACTTTTAATCCATATTAAATTACAATTTCCATATTATAAATTAGGTGAGATTAATCTACCTTTACTATTTCTAATTTACAAATCTCCCTTATTATAATATATAATTCTGCGTGATAATTACCAACCAGCCAAATAGGCGGTATCCTGATTAAGTCAAATTTATAATTAATTACCAACCGACCAATATGGCGGTATCCAATTTAGTCAGGTTAAAACCAATTTATAAATAATTACCAACCGGCCAATATAGCGGTATCATCATTAAGTCAGGTTTTAACTAGTTTATATATTATAATGAATGGAGATTAATCTAAATTATAAAAGTAAAAAGTTTTACCCTTCCCCAGCAGTAAATTAATTACTGAACATAAAAGAAAATAAAAGAACAGAAAATAAAATTTATTACAGAAAGTAAAAGTGCATAATTAAAAGTACTAAAAGTAAAAATGCTTAATTTAAATTACAAAAACTTAAACACACAAGATGCAATCCTTAAAGTCCTTACAAAACCCAAAGAAGACATGATTTGAATTCTGAAATCGAGATGAATTTATAAGCGTCAGTAGGCCTTCCGCGTCGCGACGCGCAACCCCTGCGTGCCGCGCCGCGCCGTGATTTACGGCGTGGCTTGCGGAGGTGGCGACACGTGGCAGGTGGATAAGGTGATAAGGTGACACATGGCAGAGGGCGTCGGCAACTCAATGATTGTGCTGATGTGGCGATGACGTGGCGATGTGGATTGTCGGCACCATATGATGATGACACGTGGCGCAAGATGATTGGTTGATGATGACGTGGACGACACGTGGCACAATGACTCGGTCTTCTGCTGACGTGGCGATGATGTGGCAGACACATGGCGATGGCGATTATCGGTAGCATGTGATGGTGACACGTGGCACGACGCACGTTAGCGGATCTGCTCTGATGTTGACACGTGACAGAGCATCTGGCGCATGTTAGCACAGGCCGGCGTCACGACGCGTGGAGCGCGGTGCGACCTGCAAAATGACATTTTTGCCTTTTGTTGTCCCTTTTCACTGTTTTGGCCCCTAATCACCTCCAGAGAGTCCTGAAACTTTATTTATCTACAAAATAACACAAAACACATCAAAATATTCACAAAACTCAAGAAACTATACAAAATATTAGGTCAAATGAGTGGAAAATAGTGATACATTTACCACTCATCGGTTTAACATGAGTCGGCAGAATGGATCCAACCTACATCCACAGACACAATGGAAAATGAAGCTTTTATAACGTGGTCGGGTATGACCGACCTGCCTATCTCTCGAGCTCGTCTGACAGACCTCTTACAAGCTCACTCTTACACTTAAGCTTTTGCTCTCTACTTTACAAGTTGTGCGTGAAGTAGAATTAACTAACCCTTTATAATGAATTCTGAATCCTTTTATATACTAGGGCAAAATCTACTGTTATACCAATCTCATGACGTCAGCCACGTGAATCTTCCTTTAACGTGATGCCTCTCATCCCCAACTGCTCTACCGAAAGTTGCTATGCCTCTGACATCTCTTTAAACCATGCCATTTTTTGCCACTGCCACACGCTACCTCCAGCCTGTAATCTATAACCTCTCATGTGATAGTGTGTGCTAGAAGATAAGCTGGTGACCTGCTTAGGGGTGGCAAAATGAACCAACGAATCGAATTTGTATCGAATCCTAAACGAATCGAATCAAAATGTGATGGATTCGTATTCGATTCATTTATTAAACGAATCCTAATATCAGGATTCATATGTGATTCATTTATTAAACGAATCGAATACGAATATTCATTTATTCGTTTAATTATGATATTATTTAATAAAATAATTTACCACACTTGATTTACATTAATTCTTTATAAATATATACATATGAAATATGTAATTAATATATTTACTAAAAATACCTCACAAAATATTGAAAATATTACATTTTCTATGGTAATTAGCTATAATTTCTCGAATCTTAATTGAAAATTAACAAGAACTTGTAAATAAAAATAATAAAATGAATCCTAAACGAATAAACGAATCAATGAGCTTAAATTTGTATTCGATTCATTTAATAAATGAATCGAATCGAATTGACCAATTTATTAAACGAATCTATTTTTTCAAACCCGTATTCGCTTTAAAGCGAATCAAATCGAACGAATAAATGAATCCTGACCTAAATTATCACCCCTAGACCTGCTCTGGTCACGTCAGACCTCTTTGGAAGGTGCAAGTCCCCATGCAGGGCGTACGTCATCTTGACTTGATTACACCACTAACACCGCGACCCGAATGACTGGGTCAGGCAACTGAAACAACTGTCAGCCTGCCCTACCGTGCTACCAGGTCAAGTCGTCTCTGAGGCCTTCACTCTACTTTGCTCTTCTGAACATCTTTCCAACTCGGGTCATGACCTTCTCTAGATACCACCTCGAGTCAGATATCAAGTGCAATCCATTGCTGACCTCCTTGATGGGCCGGATGCCTCAATTTCTTGGGCCTGGGCCCCTGAGGCTTGGAAATGGAACTCCCTTTACACCCTTCTCGAGATTCAGACTATTTGGGAGGTGAAAACCACCATCAACACCTGTCTTCTAGTTCTCGATATCAACGAGTAATCGAGTTGGGGCCGGGAACTATAAAAAGAATGGTGGAGTGTGAAGCCGTAGACTGATCTGGCATCCTCGGACTGAAACTTTCATGGACATCTGATAAGTGCATGAAAATGTACTTTGAACATCGCTAATTCGGCTTGATTATCATGTATTTGATCTTAATTAGAGTTTATTTTGTGTCTTATCATTAGGGAGCAATGGAACATGAAGATTGGAGCAATTACAAATGTTTTGGGACCTTACGGATGCATCAGAAGTACGCGGGAAGAGTGGAAATGAATAAAACACAATGTCCATAAAAACTACCGTGTGTCGCGACACGCCCTTCTTAGCATCGTGACGCACCTACGGATCCTATACACATATAAAATCCAGCAAGTTGGGCACCGCAGTGCCACTTGCCAGTACCGTATTGCCCCGAAAGACACCAAAAACCTAATTTAGACGTGTTTGATCCGCACAATGACTCCGGAACTTCCCTATATAAATCCAAGTTCGTCCAAACCCTAAAAGAGGAGAAAAGAAGAGAAAAACAGAGAGAAAACACACAACAAAGAGTTGAAGTCTCATATTTGAGAGAGAAGAATGATGATGCTCCTCCGATCTATCAAGGCTTTGTCTCTCTTCTATATGAAGAACTAATCTTCTAGGAAAAGCTAAGGATGAACTCTTGTAATTGATTTCTTATATTCATGTTTTTGATTCCTGAATGTTAGTCAATGTTTAATATAATTGATGATTGTCATTCTTTACTATCTTTCGATTATGAATCCAGAGATTGTGTTTTACCAACTTTCATATAGGAATAGTCATGCTTCTTCTATGTGTGATTGGGGAACCCAATTATGACTGGTAAAGTTGTTTTATGAGTTGATATTATGTTGTAGTATTACCTGTGGGTATATTATCGACATTAGATAGGTCATAACCATAACTTTGTGTGTTGTTAACATAGAGAAAGTAAATCATCGATTACCTCATAATTTAATGTGTTTTGAATTGAATATCTTCCGATTGTTAGTTTGGGATGTGAAACCTTCAATTGAGTAATAAAATAAATCAATAACTAAACATAGGAATTTGATACAAGAGGGATTCCCGACGCTATGATGCCTCTCTCTATTTATAACCAATAAGTTTTTCTCATAGTTTTTATTTCATATTACCAACTTAATCATTATATTTCCATTAAGTTATTGCTAACATTTTTGTTTAAGTAAATTAGTTCCTTGTGACCATCTCTTTGAGGAATCGACACCCTAAATATACTGCGATAACCGCAATTATTTTTTGGGAGTAATCAACACCACAAACCGCTCCAACTCATAACGGGTATCACAACTGCAAGCCTCATTGCTTCTTATGAAAGAAACCATATTGGGTATATAGTCCTAACCCAACATCTATGCTTCTGATACATAATTTGGTCACCCTTTCCATTAGGCCTTCTCTAACCGAAGGTTGATCTGATCTAATGTTGGTCAACTCATATACTGGCTTTCGTACTTGAAGAAGCTTATCTCGTGCTACCTCGGGTTGATGCATGCTCTTGACACGCTGCAATCCCAAAGAGATATGATCTACAAGGATCTGTAAAAATAGAAAACTGGTCACGAGGGAAAACTCACCTTATCGGGCTATTATTAGAACAACAAGGCCTCAGGAGAGAAACTCTGACCCCGACCAATCACAAGTCACATGGCAGCAAGAGGATGAACCCTCATTGCGCATCACACAGTAATAGGACCTCGACGGGACGTAACCCAGACCCGAGCCGATGCAATAACTTAGCCATAAGAGAAAGATTCGTCCTTGTACCACTCAACACTTGACTATGGGGGATAAAATATAAACCTATCCCAACAAAGATAATAAGGCCTCGGAAGGACGTAACCTAGACCCGAGCCAAAAATGAACGTTTGGCCACAAGGAAATGTTCCCTCCTTGTGCCAATACTCAGTAATATGACCTCGGCGAGATGTAACCCAAACTCGAGCTGAAAAATGAACGTTTGCATTCCCAATGCCATAAAATGGGATAGCCAGAGCTACATGGGCATTCTCTTTTCCCGTTATCGGCATACCCTAGGATACACAAAGAGAAATTCGGAGCTACGGGGGCATTCTCCCTTCCCATGATCGGCATACCCGATAAAATATAATAGGATAGTCGTAGCAACGAGGGCATTCTCCCTCCCCAAGTTCAGCATACCCGGGGGCATTCTCCCTCCCTAAGGACGGCATACCTGATAAAACACAATGGGATAGTCGTAGCCACGAGAGCATTCTCCCTCCCCGAGGTCGGCATACCTGATAATATAAAATGGGATAGTCGTAGTCACGGGAGCATTCTCCCTCCCCAACTATTGACGACTGATTTTCATCCAGGGAAAATCGGTAAACGTACTTCCCGAATAATCCTTCCTCAACTGTGAATTTGTTTGGTTTGGGGACCAAAGGCAAACTTAGCAAAAGATGAGAAAGCACAAAGAATAGACATATGGTTTAACGTGGTTTGGCGAAATGGATCCAACCTACATCCACTGGCACAAAGGAAAATGAATCTTTTATAATATGGTCGGGTATGACCGACCTGCCCATCTCTCGAGCTCGTCTGACCGACCTCTTACAAGCTCACTCTTACACTTAAGCTTTTTCTATATACTTTACAAGTTGTGCGTGTAATAGAATTAGCTAACCATTTACAATAAATTCCAAATCCCTTTATATATTAAGGCAAAATCTACTGTTACACCAATCTCATGACGTCAGCCACGTGAATATACCATTAATGCAATGGCTCTCTTCCCCAACTGTTCTGCCGAAAGTAGCTCTGCCACTTGACATCTCTTTAAACCATGCCACTTTTGGCCACTGTCACACGTTACCTCCAACCTGTAATATATCATCTCTCATTTGATAGCGTGTGCTAGAAGATAAGCCAATGACCTGCTCTGGTCACATCATACCTCTATGGAAGGTACAAGTCCCCATGTAGGGCTTACGTCATCTTGAATTGATCATGATGGAGTTGGTGCTTGGAGTGCCAATCCGATTTGTATATTTTATTATTTATTAATAAAATAACTACATTTTTCATTTCTTACATTATTAATGGTATTGTCATTTTGCATATTAAATTGATGTATAGATATGCTAAGAATGACATCGACCTTAGAATAGTCTTGACACTAGGTGTAAATTATTCTTAAAGTAAATATTCATAGTCGTTGGTTTTGGAATACGGTTGAATTCCTATAACCTAGAAGACTAGCATATGTCATATATTGGAATTGAAGTTATAATGGTTTAATGTGATGTACCATGAGTTTCTGAAACTCGTATAGACATGTGGGTATTCATTGGAGCGAATACTGAATGACTCACATGTTATTCCTAATAGTTTGAAGTACACACCACTGTCAATAGGAATCTCCTCAAGTCGAGTAGCATATGTAATCCTTTGACAATAGGATAGAATTGATTTTGTGTGAGATCTTCAACACTTTGATGCCATGTATGTCAGAAACCTTTCATGGTCTGGCCTCTAGATGTTCGTTGGGTGTGGACCGATGCACTCAGTAATCAAGTGCGAAGCAAGATAGGATCTGTCGGCCCGTATGTGTACCATAAAAGGGTTTAGGTATCCATGTGAGTTATGTCACGATTCTTAAAGAATTTGGCCAAAGCCGATCACCTAGGGTGGATCACATCAGTTGTAAAGAATCGTGGACATGTCGACATGAGATGTGTGCCTCATAAACTTGACGGTATATTCTATGTTTCCTAAGCACAACTCAGATAGCCTACGACAGAAGGATTGTTAAACATATGTGATGACCTCGACTTGTATAGTTCAGAAAGGTCATTCGTGTTCTTCGCGAATTCGGAGGTGGCTGAATTGCGTAAATATTAGCTAGGCTTATATGACGAACGTGTCTGAACTTAGAGAGTCATAATATGAAGTGTACTCGTTGAGCACTTGTGTAGCCTATTATTTTTTATAAAAGATCATATTCGATATTATAATTATCAACTAAGATAATCAAGTGTTATTGGATAACATTGATTATTTACTTTGACCTAATTGGATTAATTGGATTAATTCAATAATTACACAAGGGCTTAATTTAAAATCATAATTATCTCTACTATTTGAGGATATTATGGTAATTGTAAGTATGTAATAATAAGTGGATTTGGCTTGATTTAATTGGATTAAATCAAAGTGGCAAACATTTAACTAATCCATTTCCTAATCCTTGGCTTGATTTAATTAGATTAAACTAAAGTGGGAGACAATGGAGATTAGTCACACATAATTATACATATTTGGACAAATTAGATTAAGCCCACTTAAAAGTTGATTACAACTTTTATTAATTAAAAATTGCCTAAGTTTTGCTATAAATAGCAAGCTTTAGGAAGGTTTTAATTACAAGTTCAAATACAAGCAAATTCTTAGAGAAATTAGCCTAAGTTAGAGAAGTGTCTAGAGAATCTTGTGAGGTCTCTACAACATTTCATCTAGGAGAAATCAAGATTAGATCTTGAAGTGAAGTGAAGCTTGCGTTGGAAATCGAGATTGGATCTTGAAGTCGAGCTTGCACACCATGGAGGTTCTCCGACGATTTCAACAAGGAGAAGTAGATTGGATCTTGTATCAAGCTTACTAGGTAATGTTTGATTTTCTCCTAAGCTATATTTATTTGTGTATTAGATGCATGATCACATAGCTTAATGTTGAATAAAGCTAATCAATTGTGTTAGGATACTTTAGAAGTATAAATACAACATGTTTGTAATTAGGTCAAAGATGTTCATGTTGGACATGGAACAATTAATTAAAGTTTGGAACTCTAGATTAAAGCTTAGAGCTATGGCTACCATTCTAGATTCACTTGACCAACTTTAGGTGGACTAGAATTGTTCACGAGACATTTCGTATTGGCATTCTAAAATGGTTTGTGTATTGGATTCAAAATTTACGCAAGTGCGTATTTAGAATAAATTTAGGTTTTTGGAAAAATATTTGATATTTTGAACAACTTGATTTTCATTCTATAACATGTGTTAATATTGGTTTTGAAATTAAAAATTAATTTGAGTGTTTTTGGAGTGTTTAGGGAAGACCAGAAGCAATTAGGGTAATAACCTAATTGCATCAGCTCTCTGGAATCCAGAGAGCTGAAGCATTTGAAAGCAATTGAAAATTAAAAAAAAAAAGGAAGACACACATACCTGGGTGCTACAGTGCATGCGCGCACTGTAGCACGCGCACTGTAGCTCATGTCTTACACGCGCGTCGCGCTCTTCGCCCGCCAGTTGTAATTTTGCTTCGTTCGAGAGATTCCAGACTCCGATTCAGTCCCAGTTTTTTCCTATATACTCGTAATGGAATATAGTATTTCATTAAATTATTTAAAATTACATCCATAATTTATATCCTTGGGTTAGACCCATTTCCACTGCCCGGGACACCGATCCGACCCTAGGGGTTCCACAACTGCCCCAACAGAATGGTATCAGAGCAAAGGCTTAACCACACAACATATGTTTTGAATCTATGCCATAATAATTTTAATTTAATTATGCATATGACATATTGGATATGTATTACATGTTTTAAATTAAAAATTTGACATAATTAAGTTAATAACTTGATTGTCATAAATCTCTCGTGATTAGGTGATTACTTTTAAGTAATAGTATTAATAATGTTGGAGCATTATTGGATGGTTCGTCTTGTCAATACAGAGATGAATGGGTTCTTATTACTTATATCCAATATTATCATTAATGTGAGTGTATAAGTGTTCGGAACTTAGGTCGCTCCGATAAAATATTAGATGTAGCGTGATGAGTTGACGTAGTCACCCAATATTGTCATTAGTGCGAGGGTGTACATACAAAGCTCAATAGTGCACATTGACAAGTATACACTTAGAACATGTCTTAATCCAGTATCATCATTAGTGTGAGGATAAGAAACGGTTCAGGACCAAACTAGGAGTCACATGAAGTGATTAACCTTGAAGGTCTACCTAATGAGTTTACAAAGGCCAATATCGTCATTAGTGTGAGGTTGGAGTAAATGCCATATGATCCACTTCCCGCTATGAAATTTTGATAGTCAAATTTCTATTTTTTCGTTAAGGGATATTACGAAATTACGTAAAGTAGTGGGAGGGCACTAATAGATTTAAAATTCCATAATCAATTAGTGACACTTTCGAAATGAAAACTATTCTGCTACTGCTTAAAGATGTTGTCTTGTATATGGATGCCACTAATCTATTGATGAAACTTTTGGATTCCAATAAGCTAAAAGGAGCCGATAACTATTTTGAATGGAAAATGAACATGCGCCTTATCTTGGAGTATGAAAAGTTGACTTATGTCACGATCAATCCACTGCCTGTTGATATCGATCCTGACTCCACTCCAGAAGAGCGAGAAACTTTTGATAGATGGAAGGATGATAACCTGAAGGTGAAATCCTACATCTTGGAATCGATGGTTCTAGATTTGCTGAGACAGTACATTGAATTACCAGATGCTTGAAGCATCATGCAAACACTCAAGGAGTTGTTCGAGGCAAATCAAGAGATGGAACTTTATCGAAGGTATAAGGAATTGTTCTGTGCTGAACTCAAGGAGGGAGGAGCTGTCAGCACTCATGTTTTGCACATGATAGACTAGATTCGATATCTGAAACGACAGGCCATTGTGTTTGATGAAAGGCTGGGCCGTAATTTGATTATGTCTTCTTTGCCTGGTTCTTATGCTGGCTTTGTATTAAATTTCCATATGCATTCGATGCAAGCCACATACGAAGAACCTAATAACATCTACGCATGGCAGAGCAAGATTTGAAGAAAGGCAACCCCATATTATATCTCCATGGTGGAGCTGGCTCTTCAAAGACTTCTGGGAAGTCAAAGAAAATTAAGATGAGGAAGAAGAAGATATCAAAGAAAAACTCCAAGAAGCGCAAAGGCACAAAACCGAAAGTAGCTCGTGATCAATGTCTACAATGCAAAAAGTCTGGACACTGGAAGAAAGACTGTCCAGAGCTAAAAGGAAAAACAGGACCCTCAGGTACGCTTTGTATTTTTCCAATTATTGACATCTCATTAGCCTTAGATGCAAATAGTGGATGGGTGTTAGACACTGGCAGTCCTACTCATATTTGCAATTCCCTGCAGGAAATGAGGGTTAAAAGAAGGCTAAATAAAGGGGAGATCCAGCTTAGAGTTGGCAATGACGAGACATTAGATGTCAAGACTGTTATTATGTTCCCTCACTTATCAGACAAATAATATCACTGCCAATATTAGATAAAGAGGGATATAAAATAAACATTAAGGATGAAACTTTATGTTTGTATGATAAAGATAATTTATTGAAATGTGAATGTTCTTTATCAAATAGTCACTATGTTTTGGAAACATATAAAGATGTCTTTAATATAGAGAAAAATACAAGTAGGAAGTTTAAACTAAATAATATTGAATTATGGCATATGAGATTGGGCCACATAGGTGTTAGACGTCTATTCAAATTGGTAAAGGATGGTTTGATTGAAAATCTTACCTTACATCCTTATCTGATTTGTGAGTCATGTATCCAAGGAAATATGACAAAGGCTCTATTTCAAGGTGTTGGACATTGTGCTGGAGATTTACTGGAACTAATACACAGCGATGTGTGTGGTCCATTAAATCATGTCGCTCATGATGGTTCCACATACTTTGTGACTTTTACAGATGACAAGTCTAGATATGGATATGTCTATCTGATGAAAAATAAGTCGGAAACATTTGAAAAGTTCAAAATATTCTGAAACGAAGTAGAAAAACAAACCAGCAAATTCATGGTTTGATTGAAAATCTTACTTTAGATCCTTATATGATTTATGAGTCATGTATCCAAGGAAAGATGACAAAGGCCTCATTTCTAGGTGTTGGATACCGTGTTGGAGATTTATTGAAGCTAATACATGTACGGGCCATATTTGGGCCCAAGGGTAAAATTGACATTTTACCTCGAGACCGACCAATATCAGACCAAGAAGCCTCACGGGCCCAAGCTCATTGTCATCAAGAGGGCCAACGGACGCAGTAGTTACCAAATCAAGAAACGTCCAGACTCATAAATATCTCACATAACTCCACAGTTTCCAACATCCAACGAACGAGTAATTAAAGGTAATAAATACACACGTTTCCCAAGAGTGTGTATATAAGAGAAGAAAGTCTACGAGAAAGAGGGGGACGATCGATAGCTCGATCATATTCAACTTCTAACAACTCTCAGCTTAGTCATATTCTCTCCAGAGCTCTCAGAACCTCCGACCCACCGCCCTCACGGTAGTCAACAGAAGTCAAGGTTCGTCAAGCCTTGCTCTTCCATAATTTACAGCTCGCATTCACTACTGACTTGAGCGTCGGAGTGCCTCCAGCACCCACCACACCGGTGGGCAGTAACCTCCACGCTCGCTCTACCTTTGTTTTGCAGGATCGCTAGCGCCCCCAACTACAAATTCTCGATTGTGGACCTCGGGCGAAATCCAGCGTCTACAATTTGGCGCCCACCGTGGGGCCTTAGCCATTCATAGCAGACAAAGATCTCTCAGTCTACGGTTCCTACAGCCAACTATGGCTTCTAGCAGTGAGGAGACTCTAGATCCTATGACTACGCATCTAATCATACTCGAAGAACGATTACGTGCCTTAGAAGAAGAGAGTCAAGCCATGCGAAGATCTAATATAACCCTCCAGAAGAAACTGGAGCAAATCTCTTCAACCTCCCAACAACCTGATTCTCCATACCATCCCATCAATCCTACAATCCCCAACAATCTCCTGGGGGCATTCAACAATGTGGCAAGCGAGAATCCACCATTGGACAACTATCTACCAAATCAAGAAAGAAGTCAACATATCTCCTCAACCGACCAAGCACGGCAATTTACCTCCACTATGCGCAAGGAAATGCAGGAGTTCAAAGATGCAATTCTCTCTAGCCTACCTGGTGTCAGACTACCAATGAGAAGAAGTCGAGCCGGCACGATCTCAGATACCCCATTTTTGGACACCATCACTTTCACTGAACTACCAAGGAAGTTCAGTTCTCCAGATATGAAGCTGTATGACGGATCCACAGACCCGAATGATCATATGATCCATTACAAATACAAGATGATGTCGACTGATCTGGCTCCTCATCAATCGGAAGCTGGAATGTGTAGAGGATTCGGAGAAACATTGGCAGGCCCAGCCCTCAATTGGTTCCTCAATCTACCTTTCAGGACTATTGGGTCATATCAGGAACTAGCTAATAAATTTGTGGAGCATTTTGCAAGTTCTTGCAAGCTTGAAAAGACCACCAATGACCTTAATGCAATCCAACAACGGAGAGGGGAGTCCTTGCGAAGCTACGTGGCTCGCTTCAATAGAGAGAGGATAACAATCCCAGATTTCTATCAGCCTACTGCAGTGGAAGCATTCAGAAATGGATTACTTTCAAAAAGTGGACTCTACAAAAAGCTCACTAAATTTTGATGCTACACTGTGGATCATGCCATGGCCCAGGCACAATTTGAGATTAGATGGGAGGAGGATAAGAGAAACAAGAAAAGAGAGAATTCCATCAGCCATCACAATGAGAGAACCTCAAATCCGCCCAAGCGACCCTACAACTGATGTGCTAGAAATGTACTTCAATAAAGTGATACTTGATGTAATTAGTCTATAAAAAATGGGGCTAGATGGCCACCCATTATCGCCTTGGGGACATCATAGCTTCCCAAATAAGTATTCATTGGTTACTTTAAAAAAAAATTATCCTTCATAAAACTCCCACTTGACACTACATGTATTAGGAATTGGAGTGATGATATCCCATACGACAATACACAAATGAAGACTTGGCATGGACATCCCAGTCGACATTACCAGATGGAAGAAGGCTTAATATCTGATAGAGAGTCCACTCGACACGACAAGGAAAAAGTCTTGGCTGGAAGCTGAGGTTCCACTCCACACGACAAGGAAGAACTCCTAGCTAGGGGCTGAAGCACCACTCGACACGACAAGGAACATGTCTTAGTTAGGGGCTAAGGTTCCAGTCGACACGACATGAAGGAAAGATCAGTTATTGGCTGAAGTTTCATACGACATGATAAATAAGTAGGCTGAGTTGCCTAAGGTTCCAATCAACATTACACGGATACACATCATGAGGATGCTACCCCACTTGACACTACATGTATGGGGTGATAATATCCCAATCGACATTACCAGGTATGGCTTGCACTTTTTATAGTTGACATTACAATTTATAGTTTGGGACTTGTTATGGGTGTCCCAGTCGACATTACAACATATAGTTTGATAATTGTTATGGATGTCCCTGTCGACATTACAACATATAACTTGGTAATTATTATTGGTGTCTCAGTCGACAATATAATATGTGACTTGACACTTGTTGAGTATCCCACTCGACACTACATGTATGGAGAATTGGTATTAGGATATCCCACTCGACACTACATGTATGGGGTGATAATATCCCAGTCGACATTACCAGACTTGGCAAGGATATCCCACTCGACACTACATGTATGGAGACTCAGCATGAGGAAGATGTCTCATTCGACACTACACGTATGAAGCTTAGCACTTGTTAAGGATCTCATTCGACACTACACATGTGAAGATTGGCACTTGTTAAGAATCTCAGTCGACACTACCATGTGAAGCTTGGCACTCGTTAAAGATCTCATTCGACACTGCATATATGGTCTTGTAGAATGAGGAATGAAAACCCTCACTAACCTTTATCAGGTCTTGTAGAATTAGGATTGTAGAATGAGGAATGAAGACCCCCAATGGCTTTGTCAGGTCTTGTAGAATGAGGAATGAGAACCCTCATGGACCTTCATCAAGTTCATTCGACCGTAGTCTCATGGTCTTCAGACGACATGGTCTCAGACTACAAGTCCTGTAGAATGAGGAATTATATCCTCATAGACCTTTGTCAGGTCTTGTAGAATGAGGAATGAGAACCCTCATGGACCTTCATCAGGTTCATTCGACCGTAGTCTCATGGTCTTCAGACGACATGGTCTCAGACTACAAGTCCTGTAGAATGAGGAATGAGAACCCTCATTGACCTTTTTCAGGTCTAGTATGGTGAGAAGTAATGACTTTCTTGGACTTTTATCAAGTCCATTCGACAGGTCCACACGACAGTAGTCACATGGACCCTCATCAAGAGAATGTGTGATGACCTTCATCAGGTTTAGTAGTATGATAAGGAAAATATCTTGGACCTTCGTTAGGTCTGTAGAGTGAAGACTTTCATAGACCTTCATTTGGTCCAAAAGACATTGAAGACTCTCATGGTTCTCCGACCCGTAGTATGGGGATTATCCTGACCTTCATCTGGTTCAGTCGACCGGGGACATCCCCCATAGACTCGTGTCGAGTCAAATTAACTCATGAACCCTCATATGGTTCAGTCGACCGGGGACATCCCCCACGGACTCATATCGAGTCAAATAAACTCCTGAACCCTCATATGGTTCAGTCGACCGGGGACATCCCCCACGGACTCATGTCGAGTCAAATAAACTCATGAACCCTCATATGGTTCAGTCGACCGGGGACATCCCCCACGGACTCGTGTCGAGTCAAATAAACTCCTGAACCCTCATATGGTTCAGTCGACCGGGGACATCCCCCACGGACTCATGTAGAGTCAAGTTGTAGACATACACATGTCGTATGACTTATATCCTGAACCTCATCTGGTTCAGTCGACCGGGGACATTCCCCATGGACTCATGTAGAGTCAAGTTGTAGACATACACATGTCGTATGACTTATATCCTGAACCTCATCTGGTTTAGTCGACCGGGGACATTCCTAGATGACTCTTGTCGAGTCAAATGAAGACATGGACTTCCTTCAGTTCATAGACTTGTCGAATGAAATAACTCATGAACCCTCATCTGGTTCAGTCGACCGGGGACATCCCCCACGGACTCATATCGAGTCAAGTTGTAGACATGGAATACGCATGTTGTACGACTTATATCCTGACCTTCATCTGGTTCAATCGATTGGGTACTTCCCCAATGGCTCTGGTAGAGTCAAGTTCATTATCCCGACCATCATCTGGTTCAGTCGACTAGATACTTCCCCAATGGCTCTTGAAGAGTCAAGCTCATAACTTGATATTCGTTTGGCAGCATCAACGCTCGAGTACACCTACATACTATGGCCTCAAGCGACACACGCGTCAAGTACTCTCCAAGTCAAGGACTACTTGACTTAGAGAGTAGGGGACAAACTGTACGGGCCATATTGGGCCCAAGGGTAAAATCGACATTTTACCTCAAGACCGACCAATATCAGACCAAGAAGCCTCACGGGCCCAAGCTCATTGTCATCAGAGGGCCAACGGACGCAGTAGTTACCAAATCAAGAAACGTCCAGACTCATAAATATCTCACATAACTCCACAGTTTCCAACATCCAACGAACGAGTAATTAAAGGTAATAAATACACACGTTTCCCGAGAGTGTGTATATAAGAGAAGAAAGTCTACGAGAAGAGGGGGACGATCGATAGCTCGATCATATTCAACTTCTAACAACTCTCAGCTTAGTCATATTCTCTCCAGAGCTCTCAGAACCTCCGACCCACCGCCCTCACGGTAGTCAACAGAAGTCAAGGTTCGTCAAGCCTTGCTCTTCCATAATTTACAGCTCGCCTTCACTACTGACATGAGCGTCGGAGTGCCTCCGGCACCCACCACACCGGATCAGATCGAGGCGGTGAATACATGAGTGAAGAATTCAGAAATTATTTAAAGGAGAATGGAATTCTTGCCCAATATAGCCCACCAGGAACACCTCAACACAATGGAGTGTCTGAGCGTAGAAATCGTACTTTATTAGATATGGTGCGAACAATGATGAGCTATACAAATCTTCCTTATTACCTTTGGGGTTACGCTTTACAAACTGCTGCCTACATACTTAATAGGGTTCCATCGAAAGTTATTTCTACGACCACCTATCAGATATGGTTCGGTAGAAATCCAAGTCTTAAGCATTTAAAGATTTGGGGTTGTCCTGCATACGTTAGAATTGCGCAACGGGATAAACTAGCACCCAGAGGGTATAAATGTAGGTTCGTTGGATATCCTGATAATTCCATGGGATATCAATTCTACAATTCCGAACAACGAAATGTATTTGTTGTTAACTTTGCAACTTTTCTTGAAAAGTAATTTTTGAGAGAAAATGGGAATTGTAGAGAGATTAAACTTGATGAGTTTGATCCCAACATTAATGAACCTGAGATGGAACCAGAGATCTAACTAGGTGAAGTATCTACAACACAGGTTCTACGTAAGTCGAATAGAATATCAAGGCTTTCTGAGAGACTATTTTTAACATCTGATGTGAGCCTTGATGTTCTCCTCTTGGAGGAAACAGATCCGACTACGTATAAAGAAGCGATATTGGATATCGATTCGGGAAAATGGCAGGAAGCCATGAAATCCGAAATGGATTCAATGCATGCCAATCATGTCTGGGACTTAGTTGAACTTCCTGAAGGAGTTAAACCTATTGGTTGTAAATGGGTTTACAAAAGGAATAGAGGGCCCAATGGAAATGTGGAAACCTTTAAGGCCCGACTGGTAGCGAAATGTTACACTCAACGTCCATGGATTGACTATGAGGAAACTTTTTCACTAGTAGCCATGCTAAAATCCATTAGGATTCTTTTAGCCATTGATGTATATCACGACTATGAGATATGGCAGATGGATGTGAAGACCGCTTTCCTAAATGGATTCCTCGAGGAGGATATCTATATGGAACAACCAGAGGGTTTCGTATCCAGTGAGACTTCAAACTTGGTTTGTAAGCTCCAAAAGTCTATTTATGGACTTAAACAGACATCCTAAAGTTGGAATCGTAGTGTTGATAAAATAATTAAATTATCTGGATTCATCAAAAAAGAGGAAGAACCGTGTGTTTATAAGAAAGTTTGTGGGATCACGATAGTTTTCCTAGTCTTGTATGTAGATGACATCCTTATCATAGGAAATGATGTAGGGATGATGCAAAGTGTGAAAGCCTACCTTTGCAAGAACTTTTCCACGAAAGATATTGGTAAAGCTTCTTATATACTAGGTATAAGGCTCTACCGAGATAGAGTTGGGAAGCTTATAGGGTTGTCACAATCGACGTACATAGACAAGATGTTAGAAAGGTACAGTTTTACCAACTGCAAGGCCGCAAATGTACCTTTCTGATACGTCATACATCTTTCAAAGAAAATGGCACCTCAAACTGAGGAAGAGAGAGTTAAGATGTCTAACTTGCCATATGCTTCTTGCATGGGTGCATAATATATGATATATTATGTACTAGACCTGACATCAGTTTCGGCGTCAGTGTGACCAGCCGATATCAATCTTATCTAGGTAATGATCATTGGACAGCCGTGAAACATATCCTAAAATATCTTAAAGGCGCCAAGGATAAGTTTCTGATATATGGAGAAAATGAGCTACAAGTTAATGGTTATACAGACTTCGACTTCCAGGGAGATCCAGATGATAGAAGATCTACATCAGGATACATATTTACCCTTAATGGTGGTACGATTAGTTGGCATTGTTCAAAGCAAGGCTCAACAGCTGATTCCACCACTGAGGCAGAATTTATAGCGGCTTCAGAAGCTGCTAAAGAAACTGTTTGGATTATAAATTATATCACAGAACTTGATGTTGTGCCTAGTATTGTGGATTCGATCCTATTGTACTGTGATAATAACAAAGCCATCGCGCAGGCTAAGGAGCCGAGGACGCATTCCAAGTCTAAACACGTGGAAAGGAAATACCACATAATTAGAGAGATTATTGAACGAAAAGACATAGTGGTCTTGAAGGTTCAAGGACAAGACAACATAGCAGACCCGCTTACAAAGGCCTTACCTCCAAAGTTATTCGATAAACATGTGGATGAGATGGGACTACGGTACCATCCAGATTGGCACTAAGCAAGTAGGAGTTTGATGAAGTTTGTGCTTGGAGTGCCAATCCAATTTGTATATTTTATTATTTATTAATAAAATAACTACATTTTTCATTTCTTACAATGTTAATGGTATTGTCATTATGCGTATTAAATTGATGTATAGATATGCTAAGAATGACATCGACCTTAGAATAGTCTTGACACTAGGTGTAAACAATTCTTAAAGTAAATATTCATAGTCGTTGGTTTTGGAATACGGTCGAATTCCTATAACCTAGAAGACTAGCATATGTCATATATTGGAATTGAAGTTCCAATGGTTTAACGTGATGTACCATGAGTTTTGGAAACTCGTATAGACATGTGGGTATTCGTTGGAGCGAATACTGAATAACTCACATCTGATTCCTAATAGTTGGAAGTACACACCACCGTCAATAAAAATCTCTTTGAGTCGAGTAGCATATGTAATCCTTTGACTATAGGATATCATTGATTTTGTGTGAGATCATCTACACTTTGATGCCATATATGTCAGAAACCTTTCATGGTCTGGCCTCTAGATGTTCGTTGGGTGTGGACCGATGCACACAGTAATCAAGTGCGAAGCAAGATAGGATCCGTCGGCCCGTATGTGTACCATAAATGGTTTAGGTATCCATATGAGTTAAGTCACGATTCTTAAAGACTTTGGCCAAAGCTGATCACCTAGGATGGATCGCATCAGTTATAAAGAATCATGGACATGTCGACATGAGATGTGTGCCTCGGAAACTTGACGGTATATTCTATGTTTCCTAAGCACAACTCGGATAACCTACGACGGAAGGATTGTTAAACATATGTGATGACCTCGACTTGTATAGTTCAAAAAGGTCGTTCGTGTTCATCGCGAATTCGGAGGTGGCTGAATTACGTACATATTAGCTAGGCTTATATGACGAACGTGTCTGAACTTAGAGAGTCTCAATATTAAGTGTACTCATTGAGCACTTGGGTAGCCAATTATTTTGGATAAAAGATAATATTCGATATTATAATTATCAACTAAGATAATCAAGTGTTATTGGATAACATTGATTATATACTTTGACCTAATTGGATTAATTGGATTAATTCAATAATTACACAAGTGCTTAATTGTAAAATCATAATTATCTCTACCATTTGAGGATATTATGATAATTGTAAGTATGTAATAATAGGTTGTTTTGGTTTGATTTAATTGGATTAAATCAAGGTGGCAAACATTTAACTAATCTATTTCCTAATCATTGGCTTGATTTAATTGGATTAAATTAAAGTGGGAGACAATGAAGATTAGTCACACCTAATTATACATATTTGGACAAATGAGATTAAGGCCACTTAAAATTTGATTACAACTTTTATTAATTAAAAATTATCTAAGTTTTGCTATAAATAGCAAGCTTTAGGAAGGTTTTAATTACAAGTTCAAATAAAAGTAAATTCTTAGAGAAATTAGCCTAAGTTAGAGAAGTGTTTAGAGAAGCTTGTGAGGTCTCTACAACATTTCATCTAGGAGAAATCAAGATTAGATCTTGAAGTAAAGTGAAGCTTGCGTTGGAAATCGAGATTGGATCTTGAAGTCGAGCTTGCACACCATGGAGGTTCTCCGACGATTTCAACAAGGAGAAGTAGATTGGATCTTGCATCAAGCTTACTAGGTAATGTTTGATTTTCTCCTAAGCTATGTTTATTTGTGTATTAGATGCATGATCACATATCCTAATGTTGAATAAGGCTAATCAATTGTGTTAGGATGCTTTAGAAGTGTAAACACAACATGCTTGTAATTAGGTCAAAGATGTTCATGTTGGACATGGAAAAATTAATTAGAGTTTGGAACTCTAGATTAAAGCTTAGAGCTATGGCTACCATTCTAGATTCACTTGACCAACTTTAGGTGGAATAGAATTGTTCACGAGACATTTCGTATTGGGATTCTAAAATGGTTTGTGTATTGGATTCAAAATTTACGCAAGTGCGTATTTAGAATAAATTTATATTTTTGGAAAAATATTTGATATTTTGAAAAACTTGATTTTTATTCTATAACATGTGTTAATATTGGTTTTGAAATTAAAAATTAATTTTGGGTATTCTTTGAGTGTTTACGGAAGACCGGAAGCAATTAGGGTAATAGACCCTAATTGCATCAGCTCTCTGGAATCCAGAGAGCTGAAGCATTTGAAAGCAATTGAAAAAAAAAGGAAGACACACAGACTTGGGCGCTACAGTGTGCGCGCGCACTGTAGGGCGTGTCTTACATGCGCGTCGCGCTCTTCGTGCGCGCAATTTTTGTTTTGCTTCGTTCGGGAGTTTTCGAAATTCGATTCAGTCCCAGTGTTTTCCTATACACTCGTAATGGAATATAGTATTTCATTAAATGATTTAAAATTACACCCATAATTGATATCCATGGGTTAGACCCATTTCCGCTGCCCAAGACACCGATCCGACCCAAGGGTTCCACAACTGCCCCAACAGATCACACCACTAACAACCCGACCCGAACGACTGGGTCGGACAACTGAAACAACTGTCAGCCTACTCTGCTGTGCTACCAGGTTGGGTCGTCTCTGAGGCCTTCACTCTGCTTTGCTCTTCTGAACATCTCTCCAACTCGGGTCATGATCTTCTCTAGATACCAAGTGCAATCTATTGTTGACCTCCTCGGTGGGCCGGATGCCTTAGCTTCTTGGACCTGGGCCCTTGAGGATTGGAAATGGAAATCTCCTTTACATTCTTCTTGAGATTCAGACTATTTGGAGGGCGAAAACCACCATCTAACAACCTTCATTTACCTATTCTTCAACCAGGTAACAGGTAGCATCATTTTTCATTTCTTAAATCTCCTCTCTTTTATTTTGATCTTTTTTTAACTGGGTTAATGTTAGTTTTAACTGGACTTTGGTTTAACAAAAAAAAACATTGATACTCTTCTCTCAATTGTTTAAAGTTTTAATTTTTTTTTTCCTTTTTTTTTGGGGGTTGATTTTTCTTTCTTGAAAAATATTGTATAATTTAACTCATAAAGTTTCGTTGATTTTGTTCATCGGTCCACTAAATATTGTAAATTTATAGGGTATTTATGATAATGTCACAATCTTTTGTATATACGATACGATGAATAATCTTTTTTTACAGAGAAGTTGACCGTATGATATAATTTACAATCTTTAGGTGGATCGGTGAACAAAATAAAAGAAATTGTGTATAAATAAATGGGTTTATTTGAAACCAAGTTTACATGTATTTGCATGAATTTGAATATAATAAATTGAGTTACAAATCATGTCTTGTCCATTTATAATTTTTAATGTATCGAAAAACTCTTGTAGACCTTTTAAATAAAAGCAAATGATTTTTTCCTTAAAAAAAAAATCATTTTGAATTTTTTTTTTTCAAATTTTATTATGATTATTGCAAGAGTTAAAATACTAAAATTTCAAGCAGCTAAGTTTATGAAGTGCAAAATACCGAAACAGTAATGCATAAATATCTACACAATAATCTCTAATTTTTCAAGGCCACGATCTTCATGTTCCCAAATCTGTACCAAACAAAATTGACACACTTATAAAGTAGTTCTTTACTCCTAAGTATAAGAGTATCGATTCACAGGAAATAGATTTAATAGGATAAAATATTAATTCGAATAAAAATAAAAAGATTGAATTATTTGAAGTGATTGACAATTTTAAATTGGACTGCAACAATAAATAAACAATTTTAAATTCACGGTGAATGATTTCCAAGTCCGATCTGAATATAGTTGTCATGCTCCTATGGGTTTCTAGGTCTTGGAATTCAGATTTCATATCTATTTTCCTGTTGAGTATTCGAAACAGTGTTTTACCAACATAATAAATAAAAATGACAATAAAAATATATAGAACATAAATATAATTATTATTTTACAAATGTGCTAAATTAAAGGGATTAATGAAATTTTAAGTATAAAATGAATAATTTCTGTTTGATTAAATGTATACTTTTTAATATTCATCAGTTATCTTGGCTTTGTTTCAATTGTGTTTTTTTTCCAAAGGAAATATGATCGTAATAATAAGATGATTGCAGAATAATTTAGGTGGTGAATCTCTCTGTTGTGACAATTTTTTTTTTTAAAAAACTCTAAAAGTCGGTTCTATATGTTTTTAGCTTTTTATCTTCCTGTTGGAGAAGATTGCATGTAAAGATAAATAGATTGCCATTAGAGCCCACCATAGTGACTAACATCATTCCGTAATAAAAGTACATCATAGTGACTGACATCACTCCGGTGTATGACATCACTTCGGAATGAAAGTACACCCGAAATGACTAGCATCACAATCGAAAGAAAATACACTGGAAAGACTACATCACTTCGAAATGGAAGTACACTAGAGTGATGATCACTCTGGAATGAAAGTACATAGGAGTGTTGGACAATAATGACTTATAGCGTCACTATTTGTAAAAGACATTGTGGTTTTTGTACAAATTAACTATGTGACATTGGAAATTGTATTTTATCATTTTGTAATTAGATTACTTGTATATATAAATGATAAAAGTCCTTATGATTAGTTCCAGATTATAAGATATGAGACAATATCAATCCACAAAGGTTTAATCATTAAATATCCCTAGTCATAGTATTATCGAGACTGGACATCGATAATGCGGAATAGACTAGTATTGCACTTGTGCGTGTTATGGAAGCGTAACAACATAGTTCTCATATATTTAAGTATTGGATACTTATGCAAGTGTGATAGGAGGTTGTGTTTACCGATGGTACGGAAACAGCTTCGCTCTGGATAGACCCCGCGGAATCCCATTGGTAGTATGACTATGTGTCTATGGGAATCCGCTTCAGGGTAGGTGTATTTGGTCTTAACCTGAGACTTCCATCGCTAGTACTTACGACAATCAATACGCATTGGTTTTGGTCGTCCGGGACCTTAACATGTTCTATGTACGCCTCTTCTGGGTTTATTGAGAATCGTAGTGTATTGGGTGTGATGTCAAGACGGAAGTATCACTTCAATCATATGAAGATGATGATCACGCAGGGATACAAAACCGGTTCTCTATTATGTTGCAACTATCGGGATAATATGAAGAGGTCATGATTATCCGATTATAGAGACTAGTTGCTTGTGATCCGATATATGCTTCGTACGGGGCATACACTATTCCAGCCCCAGGCCTTGCATGTGACATCAGATACTGGATCGCAATACGCAATATTACGTATACTACGTCTGAAATAGATTATATATTCCTTAAAGAATATTTCTGGAGAATTGGGTAGGCACGGTGCTTTGCTAGGGCCAACCATGTCTCGTAAATCGGTAGAACGTAGTACAAGGTACGCACATGTTCGGATAGTTCGACGACCGGATTTATCTGGGATAATATTCAATTAGAAGAGAGATAACGATTAATTTGGAATTAATCGATAAAATAATATATTCGATATATTAAATGAAATTAGATTTCATAACGGAATTAAATTTGGATTTTGATTCCGGCAAACGAATTAATTTAGAATTAATTCGCGAGCGACTTTAATAGTAATTTTGCTAGGCATAATTATTTAATTAAATTTGATTTAATTACGTCACAACGGAAAATTCGTTAATTCGGAATTAACTAACCCGAGCCCGGAATGTATTTACGGGCCCACTCGGATTTTGAATTCAAGTGGGGCCCACAAGTCACATCACCTAGTCACTTTAATCAACTTTTAGTGGATGGAATTTGGTGGGTGGTTGATAACTTGTTTTATAACAAGTTGATGAGATGGAAGACTTTTACCTAATATTAGATATTTGGTATATCTTATTTTTTTTTGAAAAATAATAATACACAAGTCAATTCACTCTCATCTCCATCTCTCTCATTCACGCCCAACTCACAAAATTCTCTCCCCATTTGGCTTGGCCGAAACTTGCTAAGAATAAGGTGAAACATTGTTGCAATTTTTAAGTGCTAACACACATCAAAGATTCATACAAATGTGTTAGGAAAACTCTCCCATTGAGTTTGGAAGTCTTTGATCAAAGCTTGGAGCTCAACCTCATCCAAAGAGAAGATCTTGGAGCACTTCTCAAAGCAAAAATTTTTGTTATCAACACATCCTATAACCGTTCTTTGTAAGTATAATTCTGATATACTTCCTTTTCATATTCACACTTTTATCATGCTTTTAATGTTCTTGGGATGATCTTATAGACCAACAATGGTATCATAGGCCAATTTTGAGCATAAAATGAACTTAGGGTTTTTATACTTGAATTTGGGTAATTTTGATTTTGAGCATGATTTGATCAAATTGTTTGTTTGAGTATGCTTACATAATGATAACTAAGTGTTATGCATGATCAATTTGATGAAAAATTAATTGGATTAATTTTCCCCAAATTTTGAGGCTTGGCCGAAATATATGGACCTTTGTAGATCATGGTAATTTTTGTTTTTAGACCATTGGATGTGTTTAAAGACATGATATATATTGATTTGTGATTTAATTGGATTGAAATCAAAATCGGATATAAACTCATCAAATTACCGTGACCAAAATAACATGAAAATGAGTTGATTTTGTTTCAATAATGTTGGACATGGGTTGAATATAATAATGCATGATTAATTAATTAAATTGATGTTTTGGAAATATTAATTTAAATAATTAATTAGTGCAATACACTTTAATTAATTAAATTGTGATTTTTGGAATATTAAAATTTAATTAGTTAGACTTAATTTGGAATTGGGCTAAAATTGTTGTATTTGGGCCTAATGGGCTTGGTTGGGCCAAGTTGGTTTAGGACAATTGGATTGGATCCAAATTGGGTCTAAACCAATCCATTAAGTCTAAATATAATATATGGGCCTTTAAATATTTAATTGGGCCTAATGGGCCAAAATTGATTTTATGGCAAATAGGGTGATTCCTTAATTGGGCCTTGGTATTTGGGTTTGACCCATATTGACCAAAGCCCATGCCTTAAGAAATTAATTGAAAGCCCATTGGACTTTAATTAAATGAACATTAGATGTTAATTGGGCTTTGAGACCCATTAAGATTAGATTTAGAATCTAAGTCGTAAAGGCACATTAAAAGTGTAATTATTTAATTTGGAATTAAATATAGAATTAATATTGAATAAAAATTAAATTGGATTTAAAATTGTAGTTCGATATAATTCAAGGATTCGTACTTTGAGTACTTATTCTTAAACGAGTTGGACTCGCGCAAATCAAATCGTTGTTTGAACATTGGATGATCACTTTATTCAAAGATTAATTAATTGGATTAGATTGATTGAATAACATGCTTTGTGTGAATACATGGATGTGTTGTATGAATAATGTATATCGGATGGATATTAGATGGGTGAGGGAAATTTTGGAAATTGTTATAATAAATTTAGAATTTATTAAATTGGATCTGCGAGTCCAGTCTTTATCTCTCGATTCTTTGTAATTTTCTTCTCACCAATTCCCCTCAATGTAAATGAGGTTTCTTTGATGTATTATGTAAATGGATAGAAGTTAGAATAGTGCTAGCCGGGGAGAGGAAAGGGAGTGATTGGAATAATTTGTGAGATATCCATCCGCATATCATTATTAATTTATTTACCGCGCCTTATTATGCTTTTAGAATGCATGCTTAAGGGTGTATGATGAGACCTAATCAAATATAATTAATTGGTTGCCAATTACGCGAAAACCCTCAACAAATATTAAGCGTTTTCCTTCCATTAAATGATTCATTCTCAAGATCCAAGATTGGCACTGGTTTGTTGGCCAAAGTCAAGACCTTTGTCCATCGCGTATGTGTTTGAATCATGAAGGCTTTGTTCCATATCGTATGTCTTGCCCAAGTTGTGATTTGTTGGCCAAAGTCAAGATCATTTCTTGTTCATCGACATCGATTACGAAGCTTTCCAAGGTCAATGGGTCCCGCTTAACTTGAATCATTAAGCTTGTTGAGCCAAAGCCAAGACTTAGTTGATTCAGAGGAAAAAGGTTAGGAAAATATATTCGATATATTGGCATATATATTGTATATATGTTTCGGACTTGGAGGTCCACCTACCGGATCTAGGATTTGGATGAGATCTAATTGATCTTAGAGATCTACCTAGTTAAATATCATACAGCTTGTTGCCCAAAGTCAAGGTTGTGTGTTATTTAACGGGATCGTAGCCCACTAGGAAACTGGGTTTCCCGAGTACTCAACAGAGGGTTAGAGGCTCGCCGAAAAATAGTGGGAGGCCAGTATTGAATTTGCAATTTCGTTCAAATACTTGGCATTACGCGCTTTCAAATTATTTCGTCAATTAAATATTTATTAGTTGGACTAAAATCTCTTATTTTTCTTGTAACAGTTGGACTGTACCCAAATATCGTTAATTGAAAAGTTTGACTATTGCAATTAAGATGGCTGGAAAGATCGGAGTTAGAGACATTATCATTGGCGAAAATGTCTTTATTGGCGCGAACTTTCCTGATTGGGATATGAACCTCAGGATTGTCCTGGAGGCTGAGAGGATGCTCTATACAATATAGAGACCCCTCGAGCCTAAGCCCAGAAATGAGCAGCCGCTTGAGCTTGAGCTTTGGAAGACTCAAAGCGATGACAACTCAACTGCTCAGTCCGTCATGCTCACTGCGATGACCCCTCAATTTCGTCGCCAAAATAAGGGATTGGATCCCTATACTATGATGGAAAAATTGAAGGACCTTCATCGATCTAACCTTAGATCGCAAAGGTATGAATTACAGAAGAAGTTCTTTCGCTCGTGAATGTCAGATGGTACATATGTTGAGCAACATGTGTCACAGATGATTGCTGACATTGAACAGTTGGATCAGCTAGGCATAACCTTTGAGGCTGAGACTTCTATAGATTTGATCTTGCAGTCTCTTCCTGACAACTGGAGCGGGTTCATCATGAACTACAATATGATAAACCAAGACCATACTCTTGGAGAACTGATGGCAATGCTGCGTGAAGCAGGAAAAAAAGCTGATGAAGGACAAAATGCACGAGGCGCACTTCGCTTCAGCATCTCAGTCTCCCAAGGCTTGGCCGAAGGCAACTAGAGGTGTAAAGAAGAAGAAGAAGAAGAAGGGCAAGGCCAAATCGTCAAAGTCTTTTGGGAAGGCTAAGGACAAATCCCAAGATGTATGCCTGTAGTGTGGCAAACGGGGTCACTAGAAGCGTGACTGTCGTGAGTACAAGGCGCACATGAAGGAAATCAAAGCGGGCAAGGTACCGACTTCAGGTATGTTTGTTATAGAAATAAACATGTCTACTTCTAGTTTTAAAAATTGGATTTTTGATTCTGGTTGTGGTACTCATATGTACTGATGTGCAGGATCTGCGGATTAGCAGGAGACTGGCCTCATGGGAGATTGACCTCCGCATTGGAAATGGGACTCGAGTCGCCGTTTTGGCCATTGGGACTTATATTTTGGAAATGCCCTCGGGGCATTACTTAATCTTTCAGACTGTTATTATGTACCTAGTTTGACTATGAATTTTACATCTGTATCTTTATTGGCCCAATGTGGCTATACTTTTGTTTTTAGAAACATTGGGTGTTTTATGTACAAAAATGATATGGAGATATGTAGTGGTGATGTGAATAATGGTCTTTATATTTTGAATATAAATCAATCTCAAACATATAATGTAACAAATAAAAGGCTTAAACTAAGTAACAAAGATGAAACTTATATGTGGCATTGTCGTCTGAGACAAATTAACAAGACTCGCATATCCACACTTTTGAAGAGTGGGTACTTGGACGGATTTGATCCAAATTCATATGATGTCTGAGAATCTTGTTTATTAGGCAAAATGCCTAAAACACCTTTTAGCAGTAAAGGTGTACGTGCTACCGAACTGTTAGCCCTCGTTCATAGTGACGTATGTGGGCCCATGTCTAGCCAGGCTAGATGTGGATATGAATACTTCGTAACCTTTACGGATGATGCATCGCGTTATGGTTATGTGTATCTTATGAGACACAAGTTAGAAACCTTTGAGAAATTCAAAGAGTTTCGACACGAAGTAGAAAAACATACCGAAAAAAGTATTAAAACATTACGGTCGGACCGTGGTGGAGAATACTTAAGCAATTGGTTTCTTGATTACTTGAAAAAGTATGGCATTCTTCACAGTAGACTCCTCCCGGAACACCACAATTAAACGGTGTGTCCGAACGGAGAAATCGAACTTTGTTGGACATGGTAAGATCAATGATGAGTCGCATAGAGCTACCTATTTCTTATGGGGATATGCATTGAACAGTGCAATACTTATTTTGAATAAGGTTCCGTCAAAGTCTGTTCAACAGACTCCGTATGAAATATGGACATGAAAGAAATCGGGTTTCTTATTCCTGAAGATTTGGGGTTGCTGGGCATACGTCAAACATTTGGAAGGTACCAAACTAGAACCCAAATCGGATAAATTCCTATTTGTAGGATATCCTAGGGAAACCAAATGATATTACTTCTATCACCCAAAAGAGAACAAAGTATTTGTTGCTCTACATGCGCTTTTCCTTGAGAATGAATTCCTAAATACAGTGGTAAGTGGGAAGAAAGTAGAACTCGATGAAAATCAGAGTGATACTATTCCTGGCACAGAATCCTTAACGGAATATGAACAGTTCATCAGGGATGAAACTGCACCACAATCTTCGAATACACAAGAACCGCGTAGGTCGGAGAGAGTCAGAAAACAACCTGAGAGGTATGGGTTTCTGATCTCACCTCATGTGGATATTAATCTTATTGAGGATAACGAGCCGGCTACGTATGGTGAAGCGATACAAGATATCGATTCCGCTTTATGGCAAGAAGCCATGAAGTCCGAATGGATTCCATGTACACCAACCAAGTTTGGACACTGGTTGATGCACTAGAAGGCGTAAAGCTTATTGGTTGCAAATGGGTCTTCAAGAAGAATACCGACATGGATGGCAACATACAAATGTACAAAGCTAGGCTTGTAGCGAAAGGGTATCGTCAACGACATGGTGTCCATTACGATGAAACTTTTTCACCCGTTGCCATGATTAAATCCATTCGGATTGTGCTTGCTATTGCTGCATATTTCGATTACGAGATATGTTAGATGGACGTCAAAATCGATTTCCTTAACGGAGCAGTAAGCTGGGTACATATTTTATTTGAACAACGGAGCAGTAAGCTGGAAATCTTCCAAGCAAGAGACTGTTGTCGATTCAATAACAGAAGCGGAGAATATATATTGTTGCAGCTGAAGCAGCAAAAGAGGCAGTTTGGATCCGTAAATTCCTAATTGGATTAGGAGTAGTTCGTTAGCAGCTGAGCCCGTTCCATTGTATAGTGACAATGACGGGGCTATAGCGCAGGCTAATGAACCAAGGTCTCATCAATGATCCAAGCATGTTCTTCGACGTTTCCATCTGATTCGTGAGATCATACATTATGGTGATGTGAAGATCGAGAAGGTCGCATCAGAGGACAACATTGCAGATCCGCTCACGAAAGTTATTTCACAGCAAAAGTTTGAGCGACATGTACATAGTTCAGGTGTCAGATGCTTGAGTGATTGGCTATAGGCCAAGTGGGAGATTGTTGGACAATAATGACCCATAGCGTCACTATTTGTAAAAGACATTGTGGTTTTTGTACAAATTAACTATGTGACAATGGAAATTTCATTTTATCATTTTGTAATTAGATTACTTGTATATATAAATGGTAAAAGTCCTTATGATTAGTTCCAGATTATAAGATATGAGACAATATCAATCCACAAAGGTTTAATCATTAAATATCCCTAGTCATAGTATTATCGAGACTGGACATCGATAATGCGGAATAGACTAGTATTGTACTTGTGCGTGTTATGGAAGCGTAACAACATAGTTCTCATATATTTAAGTATTGGATACTTATGCAAGTGTGATAGGAGGTTGTGTTTACCGATGGTACGGAAACAGCTTCGCTCTGGATAGACCTCGCGGAATCCCATTGGTAGTATGACTATGTGTCTATGGGAATCCGCTTCAGGGTAGGTGTATTTGGTCTTAACCTAAGACTTACATCGCTAGTACTTGCGACAATCAATATGCTTTGATTTTGGTCGTCCGGGACTTTAACAGGTTCTGTGTACGCCTCTTCTGGGTTTATTGGGAATCACAGTGTATTGGGTGTGATGTCAAGATGGAAGTATCACTTCAGTCATATGAAGATGATGATCACGCAGGGATACAGAACCGGTTCTCTATTATGTTGCATCTATCGGGATAATATGACAAGGTCATGATTATCCGATTATAGAGACTATTTGCTTGTGATCCGATATATGCTTCGTACGTGGCAGACACTATTCCAGCCTCATGCCTTGAATGTGACATCAGATACTGGATCACAATATGCAATACTACGTATACTACGCCTGACATAGATTATATATTCCTTAAAGAATATTTCTGGAGAATTGGGTAGGCATGATGCTTTGCTAGAAGCCAACCATGTCTCGTAAATCGGTAGAACGTAGTACAAGGTACGCACATGTTCGGATAGTTCGACGACCGAATTTACTGGCCAACATATCCAGGGATCTCATGGGTCGCTTTTCGAAGATTCACCGATGACGTATGACTCGAACATAATTAATCTAGGATTAATTATAAGAGAGAGAAAATTAATCTATGATTAATTACGGCGAGATTTTATCTAGGATAAAATTCAATTAGAAGTGAGAGAACGATTAATTTGGAATTAATCGATAAAATAATATATTCGATATATTAAATGAAATTAGATTTCATAACGGAATTAAAATTGGATTTTGATTCGGGCAAACAAATTAATTTAGAATTAATTCGTGAGGGACTTTAATAGTAATTTTGCTAGGCATAATTATTTAATTAAATTTGATTTAATTACATCGCAACGGAAAATTCGTTAATTCAGAATTAACGAACCCGAGCCCGGAATGTGTTTGCGGGCCCACTCGGATTTTGAATTCAAGTGGGGCCCACAAGTCACATCACCTAGTCACTTTAATCAACTTTTAGTTGATGGAATTTTGTGGGTGGTTGATAACTTGTTTTATACTCAAGTTGAGGAGATGAAAGACTTTTACCTAATATTAGATATTTGGTATATCTTATTTTTGTTTTGAAAAATAAAAATACACAAGTCAATTCACTCTCATCTCCATCTCTCTCAACCCAACTCACAAAATTCTCTCCCAATTTGGCTTGGCCGAAACTTGCTAAGAACAAGGTGAAAAATTGTTGCAATTTTTAAGTGCTAGTACACATCAAAGATTCATACAAAGGTGTTAGGGAAACTCTCCTATTGAGTTTGGAATTCTTTGATCAAAGCTTGGAGCTCAACCTCATCCAAAGAGAAGATCTTGGAGCACTTCTCAAAGTAAAAATTTTTGTTATCAACACATCATATAACCGTTCTTTGTAAGCATAATTCCACTATACTTCCTTTTCATATTCACACTTTTATCATGCTTTTAATGTTCTTGGGATGATCTTAGAGACCAACAAGGAGTGACTGACATCACTCTAAAATGAAAGTACACTGAAATGATTGACATCACTCTGGAATGAAAGTACTTTGGAGTGACTGACATCACTCTAAAATGAAAGTACACCGGAATGATTGACATAACTCTAGAATGAAAGTACTCTGGAGTGACTGACATCACTCTGGAATGGAAGTACATCATAGTGATGATCACACTGGAATGAAAGTACACCATAGTGATGATCACTCTGGAATGAAAGTACATCGGAGTTACTGACATCACTTCGAAATGAAAGTACACCGGAATGAATGGCATCACTCCGGAATGAAAGTACACCGAAGTGACCGACATTACTCTGGAATGGAAGTACACCGGAATGATTGACATAACTCTAGAATGAAAGTACTCTGGAGTGACTGACATCACTCTGGAATGGAAGTACATCATAGTGATGATCACTCTAGAATGAAAGTACACCATAGTGATGATCACTCTGGAATGAAAGTACATCGGAGTGAATGACATCACTTCGAAATGAAAGTACACCGGAATGACTGGCATCACTCCGGAATGAAAGTACACCGTAGTGACCGACATTACTCTGGAATGGAAGTACACCGGAGTGATCATCATAGTGTTGATCACTCCGGAATGGAAGTACACCGGAGTGACAAACATCACTCCGAAATGGAAGACATCACTTCAGAATTGAAGTACACCGGAGTAATGATCACTCTGAAATGAAAGTACACCCGTAATGGCTGACATCACTCTGAAATGAAAGTATGTCTGAGTGACTAATATCACATCGATGATTGCTTTTGTGTCCAAATGAGTTTTATTTTGTAGTATGTTCATTTTTTCTTCAATGTGTCCACTCGAATTTCACTCAACATGATGAGATTTACATACAAATACAATGTAATTGTTTTTTTTAATCATAACAGGATGACAGTGTCAACAATAACCGTTGATTTATGATGGAGAAAATAAATGAAGTTTATCTTATACATTAAGTACAATTATTTTTTATTTGAAATTTACAAGTCCTAATTCATTGAATTAACAGAATCTACCATGATACTAGGTTTGCTTTTATGAACTTGGATGGAGTCCAAGGGCTTCCATTGAGTTTAAAGTAAGAGGGTCCTGATTCAGTTACGTTAAGTATTGAAAAAAGAAGAAGTAAAATTAGAACAATAATTACATTAAGTGTTGAAATACTCAAATTAAGATAATAAGAAAAAGAAATAAGAAAAAAAATTCAAACATATGTACAAGATTATTAGATAAATATATAAATCAATTTGTTAAATTTTCATAATAATAAATAAAAAAAATAGCCAAAATAAATAATAAATATATCTTATTTAAATTAACCCGCGAGTCGCGACCCTCTTACTAATTTTAAAAGAATATTAAAGCACTCTTCAAGAGTGTTTTGTCCATTGTCATTAAATGTAAAAAAGTAAACGTATGAAACGTATGAAATGTAACTCTCAAGTGTCAACCAAGTTGTGCAATGAGGCAACGCTGAAAAAGTGTCCTTTCTTCTCCTCGTTCACAACGCATCACAATATGCATACGAAAACTACTACTCCCACCCATCTGACATGCGCCCCTCCTCTTGTCTCCCCGAAAATTTTAAATTTGCCCCATCTTAGTGAATAATTTCCTTCCTAGTTTTGCGCCCTAGCAAAACTATGACATAGTTTTCTTTGGGATTTAAATTTCAAATTTGTATTTTTTCTATTTTTTATTTGTTTAATAAATATTATAAATTTACTATTTATTAATTTAATTTTTTGATTATTTTTTAATTTAATTAACAATATAAAATAAATTTTGACATAGTCTATTTGATTCTGATTCTGATTTTATTTTTACTCTATTAAAAATTATTTGATTCTGGTCGGACCGTGGTGGAGAATGCTTAAGCAATGGGTTTCTTGATTACTTGAAAGAGTATGGCATTCTTTCACAGTAGACTCCTCCCAGAACACCGCAATTAAACGGTGTGTCCGAACGGAGAAACCGAACTTTGTTGGACATGGTAAGATCGATGATGAGTCGCACAGAGCTACCTATTTCCTTATGGGGATATGGATTGAACAGTGCAATACTTATTTTGAATAAGGTTCAAGTGGGGCCCACAAGTCACATTACCTAGTCACTTTAATCAACTTTTAGTTGATGGAATTTGGTGGGTGGTTGATAACTTGTTTTATACTCAAGTTGATGAGATGAAAGACTTTTACCTAATATTAGATATTTGGTATATCTTATTTTTGTTTCGAATGAATCTATTTATCTTAATTTTTTTGTTATTCTTATTATGGATATTTATATCCGTAACGCCTCGTTTTCTTTTTTACTGCTTCTAGTTCTTAGGGGTATATTCAATTGAGATTTTAAAAGATTAATTTGAGTTAAATAAGTCTTGTGGTATTCAATTAAGATTTTTAAATAATCTAAAAAGTCTTGTGGTATTCTATTAAGACTATTAGGATTTTTTAAAGAGGGTGTCCAAATCTAGTCGTATTCAATTAAGACTTTAAACAAGTAATAAAAAGTCTTGTGGTATTGAAAAACTTACTTATTTTGAAGGATTTTTTTTATATGTGTAATTGTGTGAGACTTTTTAGTGGAAAGAATAAATATCAAACCCTATAAAAAAATTTTACCTTAACCCGTCAGACTTTTGAAGTGAGATTTTTTTGTCTATTAAAGAAGATAAGATGAACATATATGTTAGCTCTTCGTGAACAAGGTAATTGTTTATTAGTAACTTTTTCTTTTTTTAGCATGTGTAGTGCAATTTCTCTTTTCTTTCATACAAAAAAAAAAGCCAAAGTTTTTAGTTCAAATTTCTTGTGAAAACAGATCCAAACGCATTGCACTAAAATCAAATCTAAGCAAATAATGGTCATGAACACTCACACTATTGAAAATATTAGAAAACAATTAAAAAATAATTGTTTCAATATTTTTTTTAAAAGAAATTATTTATTTGTTGATTAAAAAAATAAAAATTAATTAAGGTAAATTCGAATTCTAACTTGGATCTGTGTGTTTTCTGTAAATTTAATTAAGGTTAATTTTGACAGAAATGAGTTTAGGGTTTTCCTTTGAAATGTATATATTAATTAGCTTGTGTTTATATTAGAAGATGATTTTTTGCAGCGCGATGGCGTAGTTTGTATTGTTAGCTTCAATGTTGTAATTTGTTTAACCCTAATTGTTGGATTAATGAGTGTCGATTTTTGTTGGGTTTTTGTTGCAAGCCTACGTAAGAAGTATTAACATGAGCTTGAAAATCTTACACCAACACAATTATTATTTTGCAGGCTTGTATATATTTTTTATATACATATAATTTAAATTAGGGATTCAGAACAAGAAAATAACAAAGAAAATGACAAAGAGAAAGAGAATTATGAATCTTGGACCAAGAATGATACCAGTGAGTTATGATGATTTATTAGTATTTTGATCAGTTGGGTTTTGTTAAATTATTTTTTTGTTTGTGCTACTTTGCTTCTACTTTGGTTGAACTATTGTTATTGTAATTTGGTTAATCTATTTTGGTACTTTGGTTGAATTATTTAGGTTATAATTTGCTTGAACTATTATTATTGTGATTTTCAAAAAAAAAAAAGAGAGAAAAACAACAAATTGTGTTAAATAGATTAATAACTATTTGTTTCATTCCATATAATCATGGTTCTAAAAAAGTTACATTTTGATTCATGCTCTTTCAAAAAGAAAATATAGTTGTAAAGGCTGAGGCATCTCCACCTAACCATGATGGAAAATTTAGCATTGACAATTCGGTTGAGGGTGACTTGGACGGGAATGGCCCAGGAAAATAATTTGTCATTGAACTAGACACTGCTCATAATCCGATTAAAAGTTTGTTGGTTAGCATTATAAAAGTAAATATATATATATATATATATATATATGGTCCTTTTAAATCTTATAAATTCTTATGATATAAATCTTTTAAAATCCAATAAGTAAACAGTTATGAATAAAAAACTGTAATGAAATCTTGTAAGTCATTACATTCTTAAATAGTCTTTTTGAAGTCCACTAGTCTTATTTATCCATAAATAATCATTTAAAAACTCAATGGAATACACCTCCTTAATTTACAAACCAAGTTAAATTGAGTTGCAATGAGTCTTGAAGTGCTTAGGTATGCTTGGACAACATCAGATGAAGTTATCAAAGATTTCGTTCATGTTACGTTCGTCATATAGTTCGAACTAGTTGTGTTTGTGTCACGTTCGTTATTATGTTCGAACGAAAGCTCCCAGAGACCATACGTTCAAGTTGTGTTTGACATTACATTCGAACTAAAATATCCAAAGACAATTCATTCGAGTCATGTTCTTCGTTACATTCGAACGAAACTGACCAGAGGCTTTACATTCGAGTCACGTTCAATCTAACTTTCGAACGATTTTACGGAAACGTTCGCGTTCGCCACATGTTCTTAAGGCGGTCGAACGCCCGTGCATTTGGACGCATTTTGAAGATAGTTTTGGACTTAGAAAACCATACCTATAAAAAGAATAACATAGCCTCTTTACCAGTGTTGGAAAAACATTACCTAAACCTAATTTACATTCGGTTTTCAACTTTTTGAAAAGCACACATCCTTGAAGACTCAATCTCATGTCTTTTTTTTTCTTTTTCTTTTTGTGAGTGATCTTCTTTGTTTCACCACCATCAACCCTTCAAATACAAACCTTGCCAATACCCTAAACATTTAGAGTTCTAAGATGGAGATCTGTGTTTGGAGTTCCGAAGTGCGAGTTCGCAGATTCAATTCACTAAGAATTCAGAGGTTCTGAAGAATGATGTTTAGAGTAGGCTCGATGAGTTTTTCAGGTTATGATAGTAGTGAGAATAGATTCGACAACGTTGTTGCTTAAGGTCTTTCACCATCTCTGTAAGTTTTTCTCATATAGTGGATTTGGGTGGTAATTTATACCCGGAGTGATTTTTTTTCTAAAAGAAGTTTTACATTTCATAAATAAATTCGCTTCTCTTTTGTCCACTTTATGCAATTTATTTTGTGTTTATTAGGTTGATGTTATCTATTATTGTTCATCGCTTAGACTTGAGGGTGTGTAGACATTATATTTTTACAGCCCGATGATGAGTCTCTTCTGAGGAGACATCTGATAAGTTTAGGGAAGTTGTAAGGCCTAATGCTGGAAAGAAACGAAACCCCAAAAAATCCAAATGCCGGAGTTCTGGTCGGTCATCATATATGTCTGGACGGTTATAGACCATAAAATTCGATCGGCTTTTCGTAAAGTCTGGCCGGACATGTATCGTGTTTCCAGAATAACAGAAAGACTCGATCTTCAAGCTGGTTTCCCTTTTATTTGGTTTCCTTAAACACAGAATCTTCCAGTTTCCCAAATAATTTATTTCCTTAACAATGGTTTTCCTTATCAAAGGGATTCTTTCCTAACAACCACTACCTTACAACTATAAAAGAGCACATGTTCTTCATAAGGGAGGAGGTTTTTTGGATTGATAAGAAAATGACATATACACAACAACCCTGTGAATCCTTTCCAGCAAGAGACAAAAACAACGGACTAAACTTCAATAGTGTTCTCAGAGCCGAGTAACACTTGAGGTACGACATGAGAGCCCATAAAACTTAAACTCTGTATCTAAATCTGATGTTTTATTGATGTCTCATATCCGGTCGGACATCCTATATATCCGACCGGACATATATCTATCATACAGAAAGTCTAGCACATGAATGGTTACAACCGACTACGAATTTCTGGTGGGGTATAGGTTGGAAACCCGGACTTAGATTCCATAGCCGAATCCGAATGGATGGTAGTATGGTTTGCACTTATGATACATCTCCACAAGCCATCACGAAACAGCTGCGCCTGGTTTTATTTTTTTTTCACTATTATTCTGCTCAGTATATGATTGCCATGCAATTTACTGTTAACATTACTGATGCTTGATTGTTTGATTTGGTTATTGCCTCACCACTCTGATATTGGATTGGTAATAATTCATGTGTATGAGCCTCTATTTCTGGTTACATAGCAAAATCCGGCCAGACTTCTCTGCAAGTCTGACCGGACTTTATTTGAAATACAGGCCCGCCATGTAATTAAACCTGACAGGACTCCATGAGTCCATGCTAGTGAAACATGCCTCCGAATCTATTTTATTTTATCTTGTGACTGTTATCAGATATGTATTATCTTTGATTGTGATAATGCTTATCGTTTGTGTAGTTGTGTGTAATATAAACTGTTCGTGTGTGATTTATGCATTATAAGACATGTGGATCCTTCTTTGAGTCTCGATATTATACTGGCATAAGTAAGAGACCATTGCAAACCCAAACGGGTTTAAGGTCGGACCTTGAGGGGGGTATAATGCAGTCTTAAATCATTCATAGTATTTTATACTAGGTGGTGACTCATGTATTCTCCGGTTAGTCCCCCGCGAGCTAATCCGTACGCTTTACGAGTTGCGAGCTCAATAGTGTCATAGTCGCTAAAGTGATAGGCATAACGGTAAATCCCGCCTCGCTCCTACAGATGGCTACTCCATTAGGGATTGAGTATCGGTCCCAAAAAATACCTTGTAATATCCATGGCAAAACTGAGGTGAATCATGTCTTCATTCTTTTTGTATACCCTCCAAACCCGATGGCGTTACATATCATGAAATCACTTTCACTTAAGGTGGTTAATCGCTATACGATGATACCTATCATTCATTGGCACGTACCCTTAAGGTATAAAAAAGGCACGTTCATTGGAAGATCATACCCTTGGTGGGGAGACCTAATTATGGATAACCCTTTGCCAATGAGAGCCCAAGCCTAACCCTAATGAGCCCAAATATGAGTAAATAGTCAATTTCCCCTCGGAATAAACCTCCTTATTGCATGTGTTTGTGCCCTAACCATTTGAAGTGGATTGAACTTCTTACTATGAGACGTAAACCTGTTGGGTCTTTTCAATTGGGACACATTCGCATTCAAAGATAATTGGGCCAATTACCTCAAAATATCTTTGAGCCAACTTGGGTGATAATCTTAATGGGCCTAGAGTATTTAGTTAAGGTTCAAATGCGCTAAAGCAAATGGTACATTTCTCTTTAGTCCACGTAAACGTTCCTAAATATTTCCTCGCCTATTTGCAAATGACTATGATTACCGAAGTTTCGATTCGTCATTTTTAGACAATGGTTTGCTCCCTATATTAGGCTTAGTTATTTTATAAATGGGCAGCCTTTGGCTCTTAACGATGAAGAAGAACTAGAGTAGAGAGGGTGTACCTTTTTAGCATATGAGAGAATGAACTCTTTTACCTCTGTTGGTGCGCAAGCTAACCCAAACCTAAGGCAGATGTCGACTTATCTCATGTGGGGGAGAGATAAGGCTGGAAGGATGTATGTTGTGTGAAAAAACCCTACATCACATGCATCTCATGCATAATGCTAACCCGTTGTGATTGCAGCCATCATAGTGGAATGTTGGGTTAGGGAGAATGAAAGACTAGTCAAGAAGAAGCTAACATTGACAGAAATGGCTAGCAGTGACAGTTCTCGAGTAGATCAACTAGAAACCACCATGAACAAGATAGTAGAATGAGCGCATACCTTAATCAATGACATGGCTAACCAAGTGGAAATTCAGACAATGCGGGTCGAGACTAGTGAGAAGAGGCATGAGGAGCCCGAGAGTAGGACTGAGGGAGGCTCTATCCTCGATGATGAAGAAGACATGACAAAATATGTTGAGAGAAAATTGGCCAAGTCCTAAGCTGAGGCTGAATTGCAAAGGTTAAAGGAGCAAACAGAAGTAGTGACCCAGAAAATGAAAGGTAAGCACTAAGACTTATGAGACTACAATGTTATGGCTTTTAAAGAGCAGCTACCCACCCAATTCAGAATGCCCGAAATGGAAAAGTTCAATGGGAACAGAGACCCGAAAGTTCACCTAAGGCAGTATGTCTATTTGATGAGTTCGAATGGACAATCACAATGCCAAGTACAAAAGATGTTAGTAATGTCGCTGGAAGGAGTGTGTTGGGCTCTCTAAGAACAAATCCAAGATCATTAAGCATAAAAGATGTGTGAATACACAAAGTAAAGTAGCGGAAAAAACTTACAATGCTCGGTTGAGTGGATGTAGAGATAACAAAAATTTTCCAACCTTTGAGTAGTGCTCCAAGCTCATTTTTGTATGAATGATGAGCTCCAAGCTTGATTCTTGAATTCCAAACTCAAGGGAATGGTTTCCCTAACACCTTTGAATAACTCTTTTTATGTGCTAGCACGAAAGAGTTTTGAAGCAAAAATCATCAACCAAGAGCTCAAAGCTCACGGTAATAAGAGAGAAAAAGAGGGGAGTATTTTCGGCAATTTGGCCAAAAGGAAGAGAGAGTGCGAGATGTGTAACTTGTTCTTTTTATTTCAAAAACAAATCCCTTTTACCAAAAAATCAAAGTTGGTAATTGTCATTCCAAATGACAAAAGGGTGTGTTACAAGTTACCATCAAAGTCTTCACCAACTTCCATCAACCAAAAGGTAAATTTTTGACTAGTGATGTGACTTAATGTGGGCCCCACATTAATTTAAAATTCGAGTGGGCCCGCAAACACGTTCCAGGCTCGGGTTCGTTAATTCTGAATTAACGAATTTTCCGTTGCGACTTAATTAAATCAAATTTAATTAAATAATTATGCCTAGCAAAATTACTATTAAAGTCGCTTGCGAGTTAATTCTAAATTAATTCGTTTGCTCGAATTAAAATCCAATTTTAATTCCGTTATGAAATCCTATTTCATTTAATATATCGAATATATTATTTTATCGATTAATTCCAAATTAATTGTTCTCTCTATTCCATTTGAATTTTATCCCAGATAAACTCTTTCTGCAATTAATCCTAGATTAATTTTCTCTCTCATAATTAATCCTAGATTAATTGTGTTCGAGTCAAACGTCATCGGTGCATCTTCGGGAAGCGACCCATGAGATCTATGGATATGTTGGCAGTAAATCCGATTATCGGACTATCCGAATACGTGCGTACCCGGTACCACGTTCTTATCGATTTACGAGACATGGTTGGCTTCTAGCAAAACACCGTGCCAACCCAATTCTCCCGAAATATTCTTTTAAGGAATATGTAATCTATGTCAGGCGTAGTATACGTAGTATTACGTATTACGATCCAGTATCGATATCACATGCTAGTCCTAGGGCTGAAATTGTGTCTGCCCCATACGAAGCATATCGGATCTTTGATAACTAGTGTCTATAACCGGATAATCATGACCTAGTCATATTATCCTGATGACTGCAGTACATAAGAGTACCAGTTCTGTATCCTACGTGATCATCATCTCCATATGACTGGAGTGATACTTCCATCTTGACATCACACCCAATACACTACGATTCTCAGTATAGCCAGAAGAGGCGTACACAAAACCTGTTAAAGCCCCGGACGACCAAAACTAAAGTATACTGATTGTCGCAAGTATTAGCGATGCAAGTCTCAGGTTAAGACCAAATACATCTACCCTGATTCGGATTCCCATAGACACATAGTCATACTACCGATGGGATTCCGAGGGGTCTATCCAGCGCGAAGCTGTTTCTGTACCATCGGTAAACAGAACCTCCTATTACACTTGCATGATAGTATCCAATCCCCAAATATATGAGAACTATGCCGTTACGCTTCCATAACACGCACAAGTGTAATACTAGTCTATTCCGCATTATCGATGTCCAGTCTCGATAATACTACGACTAGGGATATTTAATGATTAAACCTTAGTGGATTAATATTGTCTCATATCTTATTAATCTAGTACTAATCATATGGACTTTTATCATTTATATATCCCGTTAATAGTGATGCTATGGGTCATATTTGTCCAACAATCTCCCACTTGGCCTATAGCCAATCACTCAAGTGTCTAACACTTTACTATATACGGGTTGCTCAAATTTCTGCTGAGAAACAGCTTTCATTAGCGGATTTACAATGTTATCATCTGATGCGTTTTATTCGATCATCACATCGCCACGATGTATGATCTGACGAATCAGATGAAATAGTCGAAGTATATACTTGGATCATTGATGAGACCATGATTCCTTAGCATGTGATGTAGCCTAGCTCAGCTGTTGACAGAACTACTCCTAATCTAATTAGGAATTTTATAGATCCAAAATGCTTCTTTTGCTGCCTCAGCTGCAGCAATGTTCCGCTTTTGTTATTTATTCGGAAACAATATCTTGCTTGGAAGATTTCCAGCTCACTGTTCCGTTATTCAAACTAAATATGTACCCTTATTGTGACTTAAAGTCATCTTTATCGATTTGGAAACTTACAGCGGTGAACCTAGTTACCTCAAGTTCTCCTTCTCCATAAATTAAGAAAACATCCTTAGTTCGTCTAAGATACTCAAGGATGTTCTTTACATCAATCTAGTGACCATCACCTGGATTGGCCTTATAGCGTCTACATATGCTAAAAGCATATGAGACATCAGGTCACATACATTTCAAAAACGTACGAACTCTGGGAGGGTTGTCAGCAGCTTTCTAGATCTATCCCAGTAGATCTTTATTCCTAGAATAAAGCCTGCTTCTCCCAGGTATTCTATGGAGAATTTTAATGAAAGCCAAGCTTTCACCGATTATTTAATATGGGAATATCATTTCCAAGAAATAATATGTCATCAACGTATAGGATAATCATTGTCAGTGCGCTCCCACTAACCTTCTTATATACACAAGAATCATATTCGTTTTGAATGAAATCATATACCATTATGATCTCATCAAAACGTTGGTTCCAAGAACACAAAGCTTGCTTCAATCCATTAATGGATCAATTTAACTTGCAAACCTTGTTTGCATGTTTCTGTACGAAAAAACCGATCCTCCAAAAGGTTTCCGTTAAGGAAAATAGTTTTGACGTCCATATGCCATATTTCATGAACGAAATATGCAGCACTAGCAAGCATTATCCAAATGGATTTAATCATGGCAATAGATGAAAAAGTTTCGTCATAGTCGACACTATGTTGTTGACGATACCCTTTCTGTACAAGCCTAGTTGTGTACATTTGTATGTTGCCATCCATGTATGTCTTCCTTGAAGACTCATTTAGTACCAACAGGCACAATGCCTTCTGGTACATCAACCAGTGTCCAAACTTGGTTGTATACATGTAATCCATTTCGGACTTCATCGCACTTTGCCATAAAAAGGAGTCGATACCTTGTATCACATCCTCATACGTAGCTGGTTCGTCTTCCTCAATAAGATTGATATCTACATGAGGTGAGATCAGAAACCCATACCTCCCAGGTTATTTTCTGACTCTCTCCGACCTACGCGGTTCTTGTGTATTCGAAGATTATTGGTACAATTTCATCCTTGATGAACTGTTGGTGTTCCGTGAAGACTCGGTGCCTGGAACAGTATTACTCTGATTTTCATCGAGTTTTAATTCCCTCCCACTTATCACTGCATATAGGAATTCCTCTTAGGAAATCCGCATGGAGAGCAATAATTACATTGTTCTCTTGTGAGTTGCATAAGTACTATAATTTGGTTTCCCTAGGACAACCTATAATTAGACACTTATCTGATTTGGGTTCTAGTTTGGTACCATCCAAACATTCAATTATATGCCCAACATCCCAAATCATCAGGAATGAGAAACCCGGTTTATTTCCTGTTCATATCTAATATGAAGTCTGTCTAATATATTTACATGGAACCTTATTCAAAATAAGTAGGTCACTGTTAAATCCATATCATGTGAAGGAAATTGGTAGCTCAGAGCGACTCATCATTAACCTTACCATGTCCAACAAAGTTCGGTTTCTCTGTTCGGACACACCATCAAATTGAGGTGTCCCGGGAAGAGTCCACTGTGAAAGAATATCATACTCTTTCTGGTAATCTTGAAACTCTTATGTTTAAGTATTTTACACTATGGTCTAACCAAAATGTTTTTAATATTTTACCGGTCTGTTTTCTTACTTCGTGTCGAAACTCTTTGAATTACTCAAAAGTTTCTGACTTGTTTTTCATAAGATACACATAACCGTAACGCGATGCCACATCTGTAAAGGTTACGAAGTATTCATAACCACCTCTAGCCTAGCTAGACATGGGCCCACTTACGTCACCATGAACGAGGGCTAACAGATCGGTGGCACTTGCACTTTTACCAAGTAAAAGATGTTTTAGGCACTTTGCCTAATAAACTACATTCGTAGACATCATTGGAATTAGAATCAAATCCGTCCTAGTATCCACTCTTCGAAAGTGTGGATATACGAGTCTTGTTTAATGTGTCTCAGACAACAATGCCACTTTTAAGTCTCAATAGATTTATAAAGTTTGAGCTTTTGTTTGTCATATTATATGTTTGAGATTCATTTATATTCTAAATATAAATTCTGTTATTCACATCTAATGTGTTTATCTCAATATCATCTTTATAAACAAAACACTTAGTGTTCTAGAATATAAAGGTATACCCGCAACGAGTTAAACTAGATACAGAGATAATGTTCCTAGTCAAACTAGATACATTATAACAGTTTCCTAATTTAAGTACATGCCCAAAGGGCAGTTCCAAAACTTAGGTTCCCACGGCCAAGACAACGACTCTCGTCCTGTTTCCGACTTATAGGTCGATCTCAACTGAAGCCAGTCTCCTGCTAATCAGCAGATCTCGCACATCAGTACATATATATTAATATACCACATCCAGTATCTAAAATCCAATTTTAAAACCAACAGTGGACATGTTTATAAAAAATATACCTGAAGTCAGAGCCTTGCCCGTCTTCACTTCCTTCATGTCTGCCTTGTCCATACGGCAGTCACGCTTCCAGTGACCCCGTTTGCCACAGTTTAGGCAGACATCTTGGGATATATTTTTTTGTCTTCCCAGAAGACTGTGATGATTTAGCCTTGCCCTTTTCTTCACACCCCCGGAAGCCTTCGGCCAAGCCTTGGCCTTCTGGGATATCGAAGTAAGATGCGTCTTGCGCTTCTTGCCCTTTTGCAAGCTCTGGCTCTGTCTCCTTGAGCATAGCCATTAACTCTCAAAGAGTTCTCTATTGCAATTAGTACTTGTAAGATCTAAGATTAGATCTGTGAAGATCCCTCACTTTCAATATCATACTATAAGGATCTAATCCTTAGTTCTGACGAAGAAATTAAGGAGTCATTGCGGCAAGCATAACAGATTGAGCACTAAAGTTATCATCACCATGAGTCTTCCAAAACTCATGCTCCACTATTTGCTCAACTCCGGGCTCAGGCCCGAGATGTCACTCTATCAAATAAAGTAACTTCTTGGCTCCCAGGACTATCCTGAGGTTCTATTCCCAATTTGAAAATTGAAGCCGCTTAAAAACATTTTCACCCAGGATTATGTTTTAAACGCTAATCTTTCAGTTATCTTGATTCCAATAGTCCAACTATCCAATCAACGATTTCGGGTACAATCGAATATAATGATTACTATAGTCTAACTATATAATCAACTACTATTTGATTGGTTAAATTCAAATATATTGATTACTATAATCCAATTATATAATCAACTATAAATGAAGTAGTTTGAATACAGTCCAACTGTTTAATTAAAACAACAATTGAATATTAGTCCAACTAATATGTATAAATTTTTAATGACGAAAAATGAAATGAGCGTGTATTGGCAAGTATCTAAACGAAATTGCAAATTTAATACTTGCCTCTCACTATTTTTCGGCGAGCCTCTAACCCTCTGTGGAGTACTCGGGAAACCTAGTTTCCTAGTGGGCTAGGATCCCGTTAAATAACACACAACCTTGACTTTGGCCAACAAATTGTAAGAAACTTAACTAGGTAGATCTATAAGATCAATTGGATCCCATCCAATTCCTAGATCCAGTAGGTGGACATCCAAGTCTGAAACATATATCCAATATATGCCAATATATCCGATATATTCCCTAACATTTTTCCTCTGAATCAACTAAGCCTTGGCTTTGGCTCAACAAGCTTAATGAAACCAGTTAAGCATGACCCATTGACAGTGGGAAAGCTTCGTAATCGAGGCCGATGAACAAGAAGTGACCTTGACTTTGGCCAACAAATCACAACTTGCCCAAGACGTACGATATGGAACAAAGCTTTCATGGTTCAAACACATCCGCGATGGACATTGATCTTGACTTTGGCCAACAAACCAATGCCAATCTTGGATCTTGAGAAAGAACCATTCAATGTAAGGAAAACGCTTAATATTTGATCGAGGGTTTTTCGCGTAAATTGGCAACTAATTTATTATCTTTAATTAGGTCTCATCATACACCCTTAAGCATGCATTCTAAAAGCATAATAAGGCGTGATAAATAAAAAAATAATAATGATATGCGGATGGATATCTCACAAATTGTTCCTAGAACAAATCTCTCCATTTCCTTTCCCCGGTTAGCACAATTCTAACTTCTACCCAATTACATAATACTTCTAAAGAAACCTCATTAACATTGAGGGGAATAGGTGAGAAGATAATTACAAAGAGTCAAGAGATAAAGGTTGGACACGCAGGTCCAATTGAATAAATTCTAAATTTATTACAACAATTTCCAAAATTGCCCTCACCCATCTAATATCCATCCGATATACATTATTCATACATACATCCAAGTATTCACACAAATCATGTTATTCAATCAATCTAATCCAATTAATTAATCTTTGATTAGTGACCATCCAATGTTCAAACAACGATTTGATTTTCGCGAGTCCAACTCGTTTAAGAATAAGTACTCAAGGTGCATATTCTTGAATTATATCGAACTATAATTTTAAATCCAATTTAAGTTGTATTCAATACTAATTATTATTTAATTCTAAATTAAATAATTACACTTTATTAATGTGCCTTTTAGACTAATATTCTAAATCCAATCTTAATGGGTCTCAAAGGCCCAATTAACATCCAATGTCAATTAATTAAAGTCCAATGTTCTTTCAATTAATTTCTTAAGGCATGGACTTTGGCAACCAAAGCCCAATAAGGAATCACCATTTGCCATAAAATTAATTTTGACCCATTAGGCCCAATTAATTATTTAAAGGCCCATTTATTATATTTGGACTTAATGGTATGGTTTTAGGCCCAATTTGGATCCAATCCAATTGTCCTAAACCAACTTGGCCCAACCAAGCCCATTAGGCCCAAATACAACAATTTTAGCCTAATTCCAAATTAAGCCTAATTAATTAAATTCTAATATTCCAAATATCACAATTTATTTAATTAAAGTGTATAGCCATAATTAATTATTCAAATTAACATTTCCAAAATACCAATTTACATAATTAATCATGCTTTATCATTATCAATTCATGTCCAATATAATTAAAGCAAAATCAATTCATTAACATGCTCTTTAGCTCACGGCAATCAATGGATTTTTATATCAATTTTGATTTCAATCCAATTAAATCACAAACCAATATATCGAAGCATTTTAAACACATCCAATGGCCTAAAATCAAAATCACCATGAGCTATAAGGGTTCCTATTCGGCCATCATAAGGAAATAGGGAAAAAAATTTCTAATCAAATTTTATCCAAATTAATCATGCATAACTCTAAGTTATCATAATCCAAACATAACCAAACACTCAATTTGACAAAATCATGCTCCAAGCAAAATTACCCAAATTCAAGTATATAAATCCTAATCAATTTCATGCTTAATTTTGGCTCTGATACCATTGTTGGGTTCTCTAAGAACAAATCCAAGATCATTAAGCATAAAAGATGTGTGAATACACAAAGTAAAATAGCGGAAAATACTTACAATGCTCGGTTGAGTGGATAAAGAGATAAAAAAAATTTTCCAACCTTTGAGTAGTGCTCCAAGCTCCTCTTTGTTTAAATGATGAGCTCCAAGCTTGATTATTGAATTCCAAACTCAAGGGAATGGTTTACCTAACACCTTTTAATGACTCATTTTATGTGCTAGCATGCAAGATTTTTGAAGCAAAAATCATCAACCAAGAGCTCAAAGCTCACGACAATAAGAGAGAAAAGGAGGGGAGTATTTTCGGCAATTTGGCCAAAAGGGAGAGAGAGTGTGAGATGTGTAACTTGTTCTTTTTATTTCAAAAACAAATCCCTTTTACCAAAAAACCAAAGTTGGTAATTGTCATTCCAAATGACAAAAGGGTGTGTTACAAGTTACCATCAAAGTCTTCACCAACTTCCATCAACCAAAAGGTAAATGTTTGACTAGTGATGTGACTTGATGTGGGCCCCACTTTAATTCAAAATCTGAGTGGGCCCATAAACACGTTCCGGGCTCGGGTTCGTTAATTCCGAATTAATAAATTTTCCGTTGCGACTTAATTAAATCAAATTTAATTAAATAATTATGCCTAGCAAAATTACTATTAAAGTCGCTTGCGAATTAATTCTAAATTAATTCGTTTGCCCGAATTAAAATCCAATTTTAATTTCGTTATGAAATCCTATTTCATTTAATATATCAAATATATTTTTTTATCGATTAATTTCAAATTAATCGTTCTCTCTCTTCCATTTGAATTTTATCCCAGATAAACTCTTTCTGCAATTAATCCTAGATTAATTTTCTCTCTCATAATTAATCCTAGATTAATTGTGTTCGAGTCAAACGTCATCGGTGCATCTTCGGGAAGCGACCCATGAGATCTCTGGATATGTTGGCAGTAAATCCGGTTATCGGACTATCCGAATACGTGCGTACCCGGTACCACGTTCTTACCGATTTATGAGACATAATTGGCTTCTAGCAAAATACCGTGCCTACCCAATTCTCCCGAAATATTCTTTTAAGGAATATGTAATCTATGTCAGGCGTAGTATACGTAGTATTACGTATTACGATCCAGTATCGATATCATATGCTAGTCCTAGGGCTGGAATTGTGTCTGCCCCGTACGAAGCATATATCGGATCTCTGGTAACTAGTGTCTATAATCGGATAATCATGACCTAGTCATATTATCCCGATGACTGCAGTACATAAGAGTACCAGTTCTGTATCCTACGTGATCATCATCTCCATATGACTGGAGTGATACTTCCATCTTGCCATCACACCCAATACACTACCCAGAAGTGGCGTACACAGAACCTGTTAAAGCCCCGGACGATCAAAACCAAAGTATACTGATTGTCGCAAGTATTAGCGATGCAAGTCTCAGGTTAAGACCAAATACACCTACCCTGATTCGGATTCCCATAGACACATAGTCATACTACCAATGGGATTCCGAGGGGTCTATCTAGAGCGAAGCTGTTTCCGTACCATCGTTAAACAGAACCTACTATTACACTTGCATGAGTATCCAATAGCCAAATATATGAGAACTATGTCGTTACACTTCCATAATACGCACAAGTGTAATACTAGTCTATTCCGCATTATCGATGTCCAGTCTCGATAATACTATGACTAGGGATATTTAATGATTAAACCTTAGTGGATTAATATTGTCTCATATCTTATTAATCTGGTACTAATCATATGGACTTTTATCATTTATATATCCCGGTAATCCAATTACAAATGATAAAAGAGCAATTTCCTTTGTCACATAGTTAATTTGTACAACAACGCCATATTCTGTACAAATAGTGATGCTATGGGTCATAATTGTCCAACAGAGTGCTGGTGGTATGGTACCACAATCTCGATAAAAAGATAAAGGATGATTGAAGAGCTTGGCAGAAACCTTCCTTAACCAATACATCACAAACATGGAGATAAACGTGTCACTCTGTGACATGCAGAACACCAAGCAAACGCTAGATAAAAGTTTCCAAAAGTATGTGGACCGCTGGAGAAGCCAGCTTTTAAAGATGTAGACACGACCCTCATAGAAGGATCAGACTAAGATTATAATCAAGTGGACTAAGCCCTCCATTTATAATAAGTTGAGAAGAATGACCTCCATAATCACATATTTTAGACAATTGAAGGAGACAGTCAAGGACATAGAAGAGGAGGAAGCTGAAAATATGAAGTTCTACAACCAAAATAAAAGAGCCCTCGTTGGGCATTAAGGAGCTAATTTCACGCTCGTATAAGTTTCTGCTATTCGCAATCGTTAATTCTCTAACCTCGGCAGGCCTCTATCGAGAGTATTCCAAAAACTGAAGAGACAAGGTATGCTGAAACCCCAAGACCCTAAACCATTACTAAACCATGCACCTTGCCACTTAAATTTTGACCAATACTGCCATTTCAACCAACAAAAATGACATGATAACAATAATTGCAATCTCCTCAGACACGAGATCCAAGACCTCATCAATAGCCATAAAATACATGACCCTAAAGCACCAACCTAACACTAATAGAAAACCCACTACCTAACCACAATGCCGTCCCACCACCACAAACCTACATGATACACTCTAGCCTACCTGAAGAATATATTTTACAAACCTTCCACCAACAGACCCGTGTCATGGGGGTTTAAAGTTCACTCGTTCTTGCGAGAAGTATAAGAGGATCTTCCTTAAGGGTTGATTTGATACTTGAACGATTAGAGCGCTCAAGTCTTTCGATTGCGAATAGAAATATATATATTCATAATAGTTATAATAAATCGTTCATTAGAGAATCAATGGTACTTAATTTAAAAATAATTAGAGGGGTACAATATATATTTTGACCCGGCTCTAATTATGAGATACTCGTGTAATGACTATATCGATGGACACCGACGTAGTTCAGATTATATTATATATATACGGCAACGAGAGTGAAACTTTAGATTTTTAGTAGAATAACCTAAAGTTAATAATTAAAAATATTATTTTAAAGAGTTTAATTAATATTCTGGGATCATTGGATCTCGAAACTGTAGGTCTATTTGGTACCTGTGCTAGCTCGATATACTATAAAAAATTAAATATAATTGGATAGACCAATTATAAGCCCACATATATTATTAATATGATTAATAATATATATGTCACACTTGAAACTTATATTAATTATATTATAAGATTTTTATTTCATGTAAATGATTATGAGATAATCATTTAATTTAAAATATTATATTTATTAAATTATATTTCATATACAAGTTAATAAGTTATATTTTGGATGTGAATGGATTTAAAATGGATTTTGAATTTCATAATTTAAAATAGAAGTTACCAAATTTTATTTTGACTACTTGATTATGTCTTTATCAAGACATTAAAAAAGAATTAATGATTGCCATTATAGGCCCATGGCCAAATTTTCAGACATGTGAAGGGGAAATGTTTGTTTTATTTTTTGACAACAAATTAGATATAAATAGGAAAATTGTTTTAATTTTACCCGAATCTCATTTGATCTTACCCCAACCACCATTGTTCTTAGTTTTTCTTAGAAGAGTTGAAGGAAAAATAACGAATAACGAAATTAAAATTCTATTTGTGACAACTCTAATCTATAAAGTATTTAGGGATATGGTTTTGTGAGTGAAGCCCACTCTTCCCTTTGTTGGTGACGAGTCATAGCACAGAAGATCATTTGAAACTTGAAACAAAATCTTTTTCTTTCCTTCTCTTGGACTCACGATAGTGAGTAGAAAATTTTGCTCACTGCCGCCACTTTTACTTGTTATTTGTGAGTCGTTTGTGGTGTGTTTTTACACAGAAAATTTAGGGAACACATAGGGCTATTTTGTGGATTTATATGACTATTTTGGTGTGGTTATTTTATCCAAAACAGCAGCAAAAAAATCAGTACACAACGACAATCAAAACAGAGAGCTGTCCGCGTGTATAAGGAACTTTCGGTGTGTAAAACAGTATAATTTTTAGACTGCTGTTCGGGGGCTGTTCGTGGACTGTTCGGGGCTGTTAAAATATCAAAAATAGAAGAAAAACGTGTCTAATAGGGTTGGACAGTTTCAGTACTTAAGGGGAAGAGCAGAGAAAGATTTCAAGGTCGATTCTGGTGCCTAACAAGCTTCCGCCGTGCGGGAAATCCTTTTCGACAATTGGCATCTAGAGCGAGGTTGAAAAGTACTCTTAACCCTTCTTAATTTTATGAAAACGTTTATGCTTTTATATGTGATGTAAATTGTTTTATGCATGTTATGATGAGTATAAATATTTTTATGTTCATGTGATGAATATTTTTTTGTTTGTGTTCATGTGATGAATGTATTGCATTGGTCGTAAATTTTTCGGCTCTTCTTTTTTACTTCATTAGTGTTTTTGGGAATGTAAGGCCATAAGTCCATTTTAGGAATTAATTACAAATGTTGTATTTAATTTTACTATGTAACTTTTGGAGCGCGTTGCCAATGAGGATACTAAGGTAGTAATTGAGCAATGTTTGGTAAATATGGATCGTGGTTTTGGGAAGCTATGGTAAGCAAAGGTGTAACATCTGGTATTCTCGATTACTGTTATATTATAGGACGCGTGATACATGATATAAATTATGTTTGAACATATATACACTCATGAAATGACTTTGGGGAAAATCGGTAAATTCTTCGCAATTCCGATACGAAATTGTACAATATTCTACTCCGGACAGCCCATGGTATTTGGGCCATAACTAATTTATACCATATTATAAATTATCATTTATGCCCTTGGATACTAAATGTACTTTCAGATTTAGTGTATAAATGTTATACATAAGAGGATTTAAATCTGAAATTAGTAATCCTAAATAGTCAATAGAGAGCAAATAAAGACGGACACTTTGTTTGTGGTTTATCTACAGCTGCAGTCCATTCCATATTGTATGACGACTTTGATCTGGGTTCGTTCATGTTGTGACATTGGAATGAAGACACCTTATATGATGCGATCATATAGGACTGGATCAAGACATAAATGAATTTCTTTTAACATCCGTTAAACATAGAAATCCATATCAGTCTAATAGATGATCATATATGGGTTGATCTAAATCCTGAGTGTACTACGAACTCCTATATGGCAGGCTATGTCCTTTGATTTACAAAGGTGAGGTTGGTGAAACAATCCCGACCAATAGCTACATATTTTGGGGACATGGTTTGGTGTATAGCTGAGGACGCTTTACATAGATATGGAATTCACTCCTTCTTGCAAGAAGTAGATGAGTATCTTCATTAATGGTTGATTTGGTAATTGAACGGTTAGAGCGCTCAAGTCTTTCTATTACGAATAGAAAGATTAATATTCATAATAGTTATGAATAAATCGTTCATTAGAGAATCAATGGTACTTATGGCACAAAATAATTAGAGGGGTATAATGGACATTATGACCTGGCTCTAATTATGAGATACTCGTGGAGGATCAATCTGTATACAGTGATTATATCGGTGGAAGTCGTTGACTTTCAGTATAAAATATACCTGCAATAACGAGAGTGCAGCTTTAAGTTTTTAGTGGAATAACCTAAAGTTAATAATTAAAAATATTTAATTAAAGAGTTTTAATTAATTTTTCGAGATTATTAAAGCTCGAAACAGTAGATTCATTTGGTCCCCATGTTAGCTCGTTACACTATGGGAATCCATGGAATAATTGGATAGTCCAATTATGAACTCACTTGAAAAATAATAAATAATTGAGAATTATTTATTGATATAATTTTTAATTTGATTAATAATTATATAATGTCACACTTTACAATTATATATTAAAGTGTTTAATATATAGTTTTTATATTAATGATTATTAGATAATAATTTAATATAGAATTTGATTTTAAATTAAATTTGATTTAATTCAAAATCAAATATGTAATTTATATCATGATATAAGTTACATGTTAAATTTTAATTTCAAATTTAAATGATATTTGATATTATATTTAATTTTTGAAATTAATAATTTTGTTGTGACAAAAATACCATTGGCCAATATTTATATATGAGATTAGGGTTAGAGTTCATTTTATAAATGTACATTTAATTAACCTAAACTCTAGATATAAGTAAGAAGCTTGAGAAAATTTTCCGAAGAAAATTTTTCTCAAGTGAGTTACCTCGAGCCCACCTTCCCAGATTTCTGGTGGTGAGTCATAACACGGAAGATCTAGTGGTAGACCGAATTCCATCACACAAACTCACGGTAACATGGCACATTTACATTGATCAAATCGCACTACACACAACAAATCAAACTCTATCACAACGTGCGAATGTTATTATTCATGCATTAATATTTCAGTAGCATCATCATCTATGCGTGTATTGTGTTTACTGGCAAGGCTTGTGCGTGACTTTTGGCAAGGCTGGTGTGTGACTTCTGGTCAGGCTGGTGCGTGGCTATGTTTCATTTGTTGTGGGGTAAAGAGGCGTGAGCAATTAAGCAACACCATTACAGTATTTTAATGAAACCAAGGCGCTGACCTTTGGGAAGTTGACCGAACCGTGTTTGTTAAAAAGGTCAATGGCATCATCACTATTGCTCAGGTATATGTTGATGACATCGTCCTTGGCTCACCCCTTGACTCACTTACTCATGAATTTGCAGATATAGTGACATGAATTTGAGATGAGCATGGTAGGTGAGCTCAATTTTTTTTTCTTCGACTCCAAGTTAAGCAACATGAAAATGAGACATTTGTCTCCCAATCCAAGTATGCTAGGAATTTTGTCAAGAGATTCGGTTTAGAAACTATGAAACACACTAGAACTCAAATGAGTACTAGTTTGAAGCTTACGAGTGACCTAACCGGAACCAGTGTAGATCAGACACTGTACATGAGTATGATTGGTAGCTTATTGTATTTAACAGTAAAAAAAGACCTGATATTGCCTTCAGCGTAGGAGTATGTTCATGATTTCAGGCAGATCCTAAGGAATCCCACTTGAGTGTTGTCAAACGTATCATTCGATACATTCGTGGTATTATAGAGTATAACCTGCTATATTCTAAGAGCTTTAATACTTTTCTTGATGGATACATACATTCTGATTGGGCTGGTTGCGTAGAAGATAGAAAGAGCACTACTGAAGGATGCTTCTACATCGCTACCCATCTTGTCGCATGGATGAGCAAGATACAAAATGCCATCTCGTTATCCATAATTGACGCAAAATACATGGCTGCTGGTAGCTGTTCTACTCAACTGCTTTGGATGAAGCAAATACTGAGTGATTATGGGATTAGTCAAGACACTGTAACTGTGTTTTGTGATGACTCTAGTGCCATTAGCATATCCAAAAATCCAGTTCAACATTCTCATTTTCTATGGTGTGCTGGTAGTTTTTGTGCATCATGCTTCACTATTTAGGTCACCTTAGTATTATTTCATCTATTCTTAATGTTTATTTGGAGATTGCATGTCATTTGCAATGAGTTTGTTTCAATTTAGGATTGAAGGCGTTCGAATGCCTTTGAACATTGTTCGAATGTTTCAAGTGAAAACGGGTGAATTGGTCATTCAAACGTCCTGCACAATAGTCCGTCTTATTTTCCTATTTTCTCCTACATGCTTTCATTCATCATGGAGGGTTGTGCATTACACTTATTTATTTCCTTTGTGCCTCCTAGATGTCTCTCAGATATGTTGGTTCCAAGAAGTGTTCTCGCGACTTTCCTCCTCATGATCACTTTTGCAGCCCCACAACACAACGCTTATATGATGATCATTTCTCTCAGCGCAAGCCATTTTTGGAGCGTAATGTTCTTGAAGCCGAGTTGCGTGATTCAAGTGTCCATGCGCTCTTCCTCAATTGGGGTTGATTTCTCTTCTTTCTGGCTTTGTTGGTCCCTCCGCCACCCTAGTTCATGAGTTTTATGCTAATATGGAGGTCGTCAACTCCACCTCTTTCACTATGTATATCCGGGGTCATACTTTGGCCTTAACTCTACTATGATTTCTTAGATACTGTCCATTCTTGAGGTTAAGTATCCAGAGTATCCTTGGTGGTGTGGCCAAGGTCATTCTGATAAGGTGATCCTTGATGTTGCCACAAGACGTCATCGTCTATTCACTGGTAGCTCTGTGATTATTTCTACCTTTCTGCCCAAATATCGCTTGCTGAACCGAGTTGCCTGCATAATCTCTGGCCTAAGTCACATGTGAACTCACAGCCTATCTTGCATATCGCCTTTCTCTACGCTATTTAGTAGGGCATGTCCATTGTCATTCTTGATCTGATTCTTCGCGAGATGACTCACACTCGCACCTTAGTTCTATGCATTCTCTCTGATACAATTGTCTCATTCGTCGGATCATTTCCATGTAGTTTTTGGATTTTGCTCATGATGCTTTGCTCCCGCTTATGCGACCTATCGGTAGACAAATCTTGATAGCTGGTGTTGCGCATGTCGGGTCACATGATCGTCAGCCTGAATCCCCTCCTCTGGAAGAACCTGATTTTTTCCCCACTCCCTCCATTTAGCCTTCCACAACTGATGCTTCATCCTACACATGAAATGATTTTGGGGATAAATTCGTGTTCATCATTTGTTATTAAAGCGTTCGAACACCCGTGCGTTTAGACGTGTTTTGAAGCCATATTTGGACTTGGAAAACCCTACCTATAAAAAGAATGACATAGTCTTTTTACTAGTGTTGGAAAAATATTACCTAAATCTATTTTACATTCAGTTTCCAACTTTTTTAAGAGCACTCATCATTAAAGACTCAATCTTATGTATTCTTCCTTGTGAGTGATCCTTTTTGTTTCGCCATCATCAACCCTTCAAACACAAACCTTGTCAATACCCTAAATCTTCAGAGTCCTAAGGTGGAGATTGGTGTTCGGAGTTCTAAAGTGCGAGTTCACATATTCAATTCACTGAGACTTCTAAGATTTGAAGAAGGTTGCTTGGCACACGCTTAGAGAGTTCTTCGGGTTATTATAATAGTGGGAATAAAGTTGAGAAAGTTGTTGTTTAATATCTTTTCACCATCACTTTAAGTTTTTCTCATAAAATATATTTGGGTGGTAACATATACTCGAAGAGGATTTTCTCTAAAACGAGTTTTCCACTTTGTAAGTAAATCCGCTTCTCTTTTGTTTACTTCCTATAATTTATTTTGTATTTGTTAGGTTGTTGTTATTTATTGTTGTTTACCGCTTATACTTAAGGGTACTTGATCTCTAAACATAGAAACTCTAACTTAGATGGATCTTAGACAAATTAGTTTTTTTATTCCACATAATACACATATTCCCCATAAGTGTATAGGGTCAGAAACTACGAATTTTCATATATGTTTTCACACATCTCAATTTATGTAAATTCCAGAATATGAGATAAAAATTCTCAAAATTTTCAAAATATATAGCTCTCTGTGTCTTCTCTACAATGCTAAGAAATATAGATTTTTCAGGCTGATTTCAGGACAGTAAAAGTCGGAGTACAATTTGAAATACCAGAGAGGATGTTTTATTTGTCTTGTATGAAGAGGTTAGAAATACCAGAGTTTTTTCAGGCTGATATCAGGACAGTGAAATTTCACATTAATTTCCAGTCCAAATTCGTCATTTAATTCCCTCTAAATTCAGAACTTTTTGCTTTTATTTAAAGACTCTCTCTACCCAAGTGCTTGATTTTCATGTTTCAAAACAATTTTTATTTTCCAAGTCAATATTGACAATCTCTTGAACTTTTTGAACTTTAATCTAACAACATTTACATTGTCACCATTTTAATGAATTAAATCACCGTCTGAGGCAACAACTAGCAGAAACAAACTTCAAAACTTTGGGCATTGTTTCTATTCAACAAAATAGAGAATAATTAATGTGTTGAGATTTTTACAAATTTTAAGTGTATTTTATGATTGATTTTGTGTCTGAAAATATATTAAATACAGTAAAATTGTTGTTTTACTATTTATGATTTATAAATATGAAAAATTCTGCAGTTTCTAAATTTGAACATATTGTGATATTTGGATCATAACTTTTTGTAATTGGATTGGGGTCACTTAAAATGTTCCAAAATAAATAGATAAATAAAACTTAGGTATATTAACTCTCGATTCGTGCACTTATGAGTATTAAAACTTGGATATATCAAATTTCTGTTAGCCGAAGTGTAAATTCAAATTTTCCATTTTGAAGTTTGAGCAGAAATGCTACCTTAGGTGAGTCAAGAGATTAAAAAAAAAGAAGTCAAACCATATCGAGATCAATAGGCAAACATGGACACTTCTAAAATATCTAGATTGGTTTGACCCATCGGATTCTAATTTTTGAGACGAAATCACCGAGTTGGCTTTCTTAGAATTCTAACTATGACTGGACCTTTTCACACACACTATGAGTCTGACCTAGATGATTTATTTAAAAATTTGGATTTGAGTTATGTTGGGTACTTTAAAGGTTCTTGGATTTCATTACTAGGTATTTTCTGAGGACGATATTATGTGTAACTTCCAGGACTTTTTTTTTTATTTAGTTAGTTTATTTTTATTTTTGCATTTTTGTGTGATTGCATGTGTATGTTGAATGATGTTTGTGGGTGTCGTCACTGTAAGACCACACAAGACTATAACTCGTCCACTAGGGCCGCCTAGAGATCTAAAGGCTTGTTGTATACGTTAAATGCAATCGTGATCCCTACGAAAATGACATACGTTAATTTTATTTTTAGTTATTTTATTTTTATTTATTTTGCTCGAGAACTAGCAAAATGTTGAGTTATTGGGTGTGATGAGCGGTTAAAAAACACATATCTCCCGACCCTTTATCTTAATATTTTATAGGTGATATCGAGCTTTATGAGCGAGTTGATGTGTTTTGTGTATGTTTTTGCAGGTCAAAATAATTTCACGATTCAATGGAATTAATTAGGAATAAAAATGGCTAGATACGGAACAAATCGGGACAACAAAGGCAAAAATTGGCAGAATGTCAATTTTCCAAGTTGCAAATTGGCTACTTTTAGATTTGGCGCGTCGCGAAGCCCATGAAAGAGAGTCACGACGAACGCGTAAGGATGAGTGTGAATTGCGATGCGCGTTTTCAGTTCCAATTTCGTCAAGGATCCGATTTTTAAGTAGGACAGAGCCCTATAACTCAATATATAAGCATAGTTCGTCCCCAAAATATGGAAGCAAGCCTCATAACACAATTTTGAAGCCCCAAAGCATAGAAAAATGCCTAAAGTAAGATAAGAACGAGTGTTTCAACAGGGGATGGAGTTTGAAGACGATGACTGCAAACGAGAGTTTTTTTCTTCATTTTTCTCTCTACCTTTATCTTTTATGAATTCTTGATTTGTAATAATGATTAACATATTTTTATTGAATATTATGAGTAGCTAATTCATTAAATTTAGGGTTGTAATGAATCTTAAGCATGTTTAATTAATTTGATCGTATATTTTGTTCATTTGGGTTTGTTATTAATTATTTGTTATTCTCTATGTTTTGAATGCTTATTTTATTTCTTTGGCCAACAATAGAATAGTCTTGGTAAATCCTCAAGAACTCGACAAAGGAAATTTGGATTAGCCGTGGGAAAAAATAGCATGTGATTTATTCGTTGAATAGAATTCCCTGCAGGATAAAAAAATATACCTAAAAAGCATACATAATCAATATTAGAACCCGGCCTTAAGGAATTCGGTTTAATTTAATTAACATAGACATATAGTTAATTGAGTTTTTCTGAATATATTCACATGACTATCGAAAGAGGCTTGTGATTAATTTAACGTTTTAGGTTAACAACCCAATTGAATGAAAAGTGGATGGACTCCTTGTCTGCATGCTTAGGTGAAGTTGCAATCCTAGGTTTTTCTATTTATAGGGTTTTCAAAGTCTGTTATTTGCATTTTATTTAATTTCAACTAAATTTTAATAAATCATCTATTCTTTCCAATATTTTAGTTTAAGTTAAGTATGTTAGTCTTAATATTAATAAGAGAAATACTAAGTCTCTGTGGATTCGACATTTGACTTTCAATCACTATATTACTTAAACGATATGTGCGCTTACGTGTTAGATATATAATATCATGAGCTTACGTGTTAGATATATAATATCGCGATCAAAGGGTGTGGTCAAATTAGTGTCATTAAACAGTAATATAAACATGCAAATCAAACAGATCGAACTATCAAAAGTAGATCTTCATGCAAAACCCTAAAACCAGAAAACTTGAAGACAAACCAGAAAATGGAGATTACAGAATTGTCCAAGTCGAGATGATCTCTGTCTTATTTTTTTATTAAACCTCCTTCCTAGATTTGGAGTAAGGACCCCTTATAAAGGAGTGGAGGGGTGCCATATGGCACCCCTTGGGGTGGGGTTGCAACCCTCCATGGATTGTAACCACTCAAGCACCCATTTGCCATCCAAAAAGACATATATACCCTTATGAAATAATTGAAGAATTTTCAACAATCCCCCACAATTCTTCAAATATTCATTCAGACACGTGAGAGAGATCCTGTGAGCTAAAGCTGCATCGAAATAGGTAGCTTTTGCCTTGAACCTTTCCTAGTGAATGACAATCGGATTTACTTGGCAAACCAGTGACCCTTAGTCTTGAACTGTTCTGCCGTTGGTGTAAATCAAGACAATTGCCAACACACAGCTTTAATTCGACCATTTTCCTGTTCTACGGTTGTGTTCATTTTGGCCCTGAACAACGGTCCTGGATTCATCAAGCACTTTAGGGTAACCCGCCTTTAAAGGTTCCCATGGAAGCGGCCTCACTTCTTACTTGAAATAGGTGATCTACTATGAAGAGGTAATCTGTCTTTACCCCCATTAGAACTCATCTCCTAATATAGTGATCATTAAAAGCCTTAGCTTATCCTAACCAATGACAGACAGCACTCAGCGTCATTATCGGAATGGGAAAGAGTACGAAACTCTTCAGTGCTCGTTTTGAATTGCACAAAGTTTCTGTTGTCCCTTTTGAACCTAGATCTTGGGATCTCCAGTCAACTAGGTTGGGTTTCCACAGTGACAATTCTTAGATTATAGGCTTCAAGCCCATTCCCCTCGATGACTTCTCAACTTGCTCTCGAGGTAAACCATTAGTTAGTGGATCCGCTAGGTTTTCCTTCGACCTGACATAATCGATCGTTATTATGCCACTGGAGAGCAGTTGACGTATGGTATTATGTCTCCGACATATGTGTCGAGACTTACCATTATACATTGTATTTTGGGCTCTCCCAATAGCCGATTGGCTGTCACAATGTATGCTTATTGCTGGCACCGGTTTGGGCCAACTAGGAATATCCTCCAGGAAGTTTCTAAGCCATTCTGCTTCTTCCGCTGTTTTATCTAACGCTATGAATTCTGATTCCATAGTAGACCGGGCAATACACGTTTGCCTCGAGGATTTCCATGACACGGCTGCATTACTAAGTGTGAAAACAAATCCACTCATGGATTTGGAATCCACCGTATCAGATATCCAGTTAGCATCGCTGTAACCCTCTAGTACAGCAGGATATCTCTCGTAATGTAGCCCATATTTTGAAGTTTCTCTCAGATACCTCAAAACTCTTACTATGGCTTTCCAGTGGTTGTGTCCTGGATTGCTCGTATATCTGCTAAGCCGATTCACAGCTTGAGCGATATCAGGTCGTGTGCAATTCGTGAGATACATCAGACTTCCGATGATTCTCGAATACTCTAGTTGCGATATGCTTGAACCAGTATTCTTTGATAAATGAAGAGTTAGGTCTACAGGGGTTCTAGCCACATTTAGATCCCCTTTGATATATTTATCGAGTATCTTCTCAATATAATGAGTTTGTGATAATATATATCCGTCTGATGTTCTAGAAATCTTTATTCCTAGGATCATATCAGCTATCCCAATATCTTTCATATCAAATCTGCTGGATAACACGTTTTTGGTAAACTGAATCATTTCATGATTACTACCAATTATCAGCATATCGTCTACATAGAGACACACAATGACATATCCTTTTTGAGTTGATTTGGTGTACACACACTTATCACACTCATTGGTTTTGAACCCATTTGACAACATTTCTTTGTCAAATTTCTCATGCCATTGTTTCGGTGCTAGTTTTAATCCGTACAAGGATTTTACAAGTTTGCACACCTTCCGTTCTTGTCCAGGAACACTAAACCCTTCTGGTTGTTCCATGTAAATCTCTTCATCCAAATCACCATTCAAAATGCCGTCTTTACATCCATTTGATGTATTTCAAGACCAAATATAGCTGCTATGGCTATGAGCATTCTTATCGATGTGATGCGAGTCACTGGTGAATAGGTGTCAAAGTAATCAAGGCCTTCCTTTTGTCTATAACCTTTTATGACAAGTCTTGCCTTATACTTATCTATTGATCCATCCGTTTTCATCTTCCTTTTGAATATCCATTTGTAGCCCAGCGGCTTACAACCTGGCGGAAGATCAACCAACTCCCAAGTATGGTTCTGTAGGATTGAATCAATCTCACTGTTAATAGCCTCTTTCCAAAGAGGTGCCTCCGGAGAAGCCATAGCTTCTTTATAGCTTTGAGGCTCATTTTCTAACAAGTATGTCAGAAAATCGAGACCAAACGACTTAGACGTTCTAGCTCTTTTGCTACGTCTAGGCTCGATTGTCTCAGCATTCACACGTTGATCTGATTCCAGGTCAACCTGATCACTATCCTTGACAGTGTCAGTTGTCCTTTTGAGAGACCCAGTTATTTGTCTTTCCTTACAAGGAAACGTCTCTTCAAAAAATATCGCATTCCTAGACTCAATTATCATATTTGGATTGATGTCAGGAATCTCCGACTTGTGTACCAAGAATCGATACGCACTACTGTTGTGAGCATATCCAATGAATACACAGTCAACAGTTTTGGGTCCTATTCTAACCTTCTTAGGTTTAGGAACCATTACTTTGGCAAGACACCCCCACACTTTGAGGTATTTGTAGGAAGGTACGAAACATTTCCACAATTCATATGGTGTCTTGTCAAGTCTTCTGTGAGGAAGCTTGTTCAGAACGTAGTTCGCGGAAAGCAAGGCTTCCCCCCACAAGTTCTGGGGTAGACCCGAACTTGTCAACATGGTATTCATCATTTCCTTCAACGTTCGGTTTTTACGCTCCGCAATTCCGTTCTGTTGAGGAGAATAGGGAGCAGTGGTTTCGTGAATAATTCCATGCACAGAACAATATTCACCGAATGGTAAAACATATTCACCACCTCTATCACTCCTGATTCTTTTGATTTTCTTGCCAAGTTGATTTTCAACTTCGCTCTTATAGTGCACAAAGCTCTCAATAGCTTCTGTTTTGCTTCTCAGCAGGTACACATAGCAGAATCTTGTGCTATCATCGATAAAAGTGACAAAGTATTTTTTACCGCCTCTTGTTTGCACAATATTCATGTCACATACATCGGTATGTACAAGTTCTAGCGATTCAGAATTGCGTTCTATAGAATGAAATGATGTTCTATGCATTTTTGCTTCAACACATGCTTCACACTTATGTTGGCTATCAATTGCAATTTTAGGTATAAGGTCCATGTTAATTAATTTACGCATGGTATCATAATTAACATGTCCTAACCTCCCATGCCATACATTCTGTGACACAATAATATAAGTAGACGAACTAGCTTTATTAATAGCACGATTAACAGTCATTACATTTAGCTTGAAAAGGCCCTCAGTTAGGTATCATTTTCCTACATACATATCATTCTTAGTCATTACAAACTTATCAGAAACAAATACAAGCTTAAAACCAGCCTTACTAAGAAGAGAGCCCGAGACCAAGTTCTTCCGAATATCTGGAACGTGCAGTACATTCTTCAATGTTAGCTCCTTTTCGGATGTCATCTTCAGAACCACTGTGCCTTGTCCAACTAGCTGAGAGGTAGACGAGTTTCCCATTGTCAGATGATCACCGCCATCGACCTTCTTGTACATGGAAAACATTTTACTGTCTGTACAGATGTGACGAGTAGCCCCAGTGTCTACCCACCATTCTCTCGGATTCCCAACTATGTTGGCTTCGATTACCACTGCTGATAGTTCCATCTCTGAGATATCATCAGTCAGCTGCTCACCTTCAGTGACATGGGCCTCATTTTTCTTTTTCTTGCCCTTTTCCTGAGACTTCTTGTTCCTGCAGTCCTTTGACATATGACCGCTCTTTCCACAGTTGTAGCATTTTCCCTTGAACTTCTTGTTCCCAGAGTCAGCTCCACTATTCTTTCTCTTTTTGCTACCCTTTACACCTTCAATGATGTTGGCCTTAGACTCCAGAGTCTTGTAGCTGGCCTTCTCGGACATCCTGTTGTCCTCCTCGATTCTCAATCGAACACTGAGGTCTTCAAGGCTCATCTGCTTCTTTTTGTGTTTCAGATAGCTCCTGAAGTCCTTCCATGATGGAGGCAACTTTTCAATTATGGCGGCAATTTGAAACGTCTCACAAAGTTTCATTCCCTCATCCAGTATTTCATGAATGATCAATTGCAGTTCACCCAACTGAGACATCACCATCCTTGAATCTACCATCTTGTAGTCCAGGAACCTACCCACGACAAATTTCTTTTGTCCGGCATCTTCAGTTTTATACTTCTTCTCGAGAGATTCCCAGAGAATCTTCGCATAAGTCATACCTTGGTACACATTGTACAGGGTATTGTCAAGACCACCCAAAAGGTAGTTCTTGCATAAGAAGTCTCCAGACATCCAAGTCTGTTCTCGCTCTTCCTTGGCCAATTCGGATTCACCATCCACAGGACCCGGAGGATCTTTGATGAATTTTGCCAACTGGAGAGTTGCCAGGTAGAACAGCATCTTGCTCTGCCATTGTTTGAAATTTGCCCCACCAAATTTCTCCGGTTTTTCTCCGTGAGAGACCGGTACCGTGATATTTCAGCTAGCCATATGTAACTGGAAAATCAACAGGGTCAATTAGTCTACGAAAGACAAATTGCACAACGATCAACGAATGACCTTGTTCAAAGTGATATATGATAAATGTAGATATACATGTCAATCAAGATTGGATGGAATTACTTGTGTATTATTACACTTTAAATTCTCAACCAATTATGCAACAACCAATCAATTTCAACTTTATCACTATGTGTATGCTTGTGATAATTGAACAACTTAATAATAACTTAAATCTATACTACCAAGATTAATGTGTTTACAGTATATGACTAACCAAGTTAATATTAATTAAAGTTTGCAGTTTATGATACTTACAGGACAAAATCGTTAGTGTCACGTTCGTATCTACGTTCGAACGAGACTGTCCAGTGTGTGTGCGTTCATGTTGCGTTTGATAACGCGTTCGAACGAAGTGTTTCCAGAGAGTTCACGTTCGAGTAGCGTTTGATAACGCGTTCGAACGGTATGATTCCAGAGAGTTCACGTTTGAGTTGCGTTTAGGACGCGTTCGAACGTTCTAAGGCAGAAGGCTTGCGTTTGAAGACGCGTTCGAACGTTCTTACGAAAATTCAAATTTTTAGCATTCGTGTGCGTCGGGCGTTCGAACGCCCTACGGGTTTTTCATGCACAGTTCGTATTTTCCAGAAAATATTCAAACCCTAACATGCAAATTACTATCTAATAACACGATACAATAAGTTCTTAAGTTTGTGGTCAAATTAGTGTCATTAAACAGTAATATAAACATGCAAATCAAACAGATCGAACTATCAAAAGTAGATCATCATGCAAAACCCTAAAACCAGAAAACTTGAAGACAAACCAGAAAATGGAGATTACAGAATTGTCCAAGTCAAGATGATCTCTGTCTTATTTTTTTATTAAACCTCCTTCCTAGATTTGGAGTAAGGACCCCTTATAAAGGAGTGGAGGGGTGCCATAGGGCACCCCTTGGGGTGGGGTTGCAACCCTCCATGGATTGTAACCACTCAAGCACCACTTTGCCATCCAAAAAGACATATATACCCTTATGAAATAATTGAAGAATTTTCAACAAAGGGTTCTAGCAAATTTTCTTCACGCGTTTAAATGATGTTGTCAATACAGTCTATTGAACAGTTGTCATTGCATGAAAATGGAGCAAATTTAATTTCGATGTGTAATTTTCAACGGATTTTTTCATTTATTGCATTATTGTTCTGAAAATTATCAAAAGTCTCAACAGGTGTCCTGCCTCGTTATTAAGATAGATGATTGAGAAATATTCACTAATAAATTATCATGAACAATGTCATCGCGACTAGTTTGGTCGGTTGAAAGGAGGATTTCATGAGACTTTTAAGGATTTGAATGGTATGAATTTGATCCGCCGTTAAAGATCAAGTCCTGATTTATTTGGGCATTGTGTGTGTGGAGTCCGTACACATATCTAGATGATGATCTCTTACTTAAAACGAACACTATAACTTTAGAACTACTTCAATACCTACAGGAGAATAATAAGATTTACCTACGTAAAAAAAATAAAATAAAATAAATATCAAGAAAAATGGTAATGAGTTGTAAAAATTAAAAGCAAAGTTGATGTGCTTTTGTAGAATTTGGCCATTAACTCGTGTTAAATCAACATCTGCATGAGAATATAAGGGGTGTCCATTTATTAAAAGAATATGTGTACAGAAAATTACATCATAAGGTCCCACATTGTTAAATGATGAGGTTTTGAATGTTTGGAATAAAAGAAAATAAAAGTGGTTTCATTGAATAATTATATACATCAGATCTCAAAGGTTAACTAATTAACACATTACCTTGACAATCTTGCACCTTACTAACAAACATAGGGTTATGTTAACGAGTGCTCACTCGTTAAGAATCCATTTAAGGAAAGTTTTGACATTATTTTTATGGGAAATAAAAAAAAACTGTCAAATCATTAATGACTTTTTTATTTTTTCCCATCAAAATTTTCCTTAAATGAATTATTAACGAGTCACATTTCCCTTAAACATATAACAATATAAGTAATTGCCTTTCAAGTCCTAACTAACTTGAGTGAGTAAATCCTATCCGTTGAGTTTTATAGTAGACAATGTGTGTTGCCTTGATATCCCCGCTCAAGCTCAAGGGAGATGAATGAATACTGAGCTTGGCTTGAAAATAATTAAAGGCAGTAAAAGATAAAGGCTTATAAGTTACAACATCTGCTATCTACTCTTCACCAGGAATGTGTTTGTTGTAAATTTTCTAAATATTGAATTTGGATGAAGGATGGTCATGTCCATAGGGTGGTGTTCTATGGGAAGGGTCCCAACATATTAGGACATGTCCTCCAAATTAGAAGAACACACTCCTAGGCTCCAAATGGTGCATGGAAGGGGTATAACCCTTAGGAGGGTTACACCCCAAATCAAAGGGTGCCCTTAAGGCACCCTTCCATGTCTATTTAAGGAGCCTTCAAGTTCATTCTAAAGATTCAGAAGAAAATTCATAAGTCTTGTGTTACATCTTTGTGTTTTAGAGTCAAGAGAGAGATTTTACCATTGTCCTAGTTCAAGATATTGTTAAGGAGTGCCCCTTGAACAAGAGGAATCCAAGTTATCCTGGGAGGACGTTAGCCACAAAATCCGTAGAGCACCGAGACGGGGCTAATAAGTTCTTAAGGACAAAGGCAACTCAACTTGGACTACAACTTTTCATAAGTTTTCTTCATTTTTCAGGTTTTTGTTTATTTTCTAAGTTTTAGGGTTTATGTATAATATTGACATGTTTGTATTATGGTTTTATTGATTGTTTATGCATGTTTGATTTCATCTAACAACACAATTTCTCCAACAATCTTAAGAACTTATTATCTTTAGTGTTGTTAGATGAGAACTTGCATATATTGAAAGCCATTTTTCTGGAAAAATATAGTTTGTGCATGAAAAATACGCAAGGGCGTTCGAACACCTGACGAACGCGTAGGTAAAATTTTGAATTTTCGTAAGAACATTCGAACGCGTATTCAAACGCAACTCGAACGCAAGCCTTCTGCCTTAAAACGTTCGAACGTGTATTCAAATGCAACACGAACGTAAACCCTCTTGAACATTTCGTTCGAACGTATTTTCGGACGCTACACGAACGTAAATTCTCTGGAACACTTCGTTCGAACGTGTTTATAAACGTGACACGAATGTGAACTCACTGGTTAGTTTCGTTCGAACGAAGATACGAACACGACACTAACGAATTGATCCTGGAATTATTTCTAAATTGAAATAGACTTAGATTAACTTCATTTATCATAATATTAACTTAGTAAAATCATATACTGTATTACAATAATCTTGGTAGTATAGATTTAAGTTAATATTAGGGTGTTTAATTATCACAAGCATACACATAGTGATAAAATTGAAATTTAATTTTGTGTTGCATACTTGGTTGAGAATTAAAAGTGTAATCTTACACAAGTAATTACATCCAAGCTTGATTGATTTATACACATATACACACATATATTGTATTGTGAAATTTGAAGTGTAATACTAAGTTTGAATTCCTAAGAGATTCTATTGAGGAAGTGTTTAAAGAATATTCTGTCAAAAAGGAGATATGAGCCTAAGTGGTTATGGATTTAAGTGGTTACTCCGGAACCCCCTGGTCCTCTAGGAATATTCATTTATTTACTTATCATAAGAAACCTTAGTCGTAAATTCAAGGACTTGTGTTTGTTGGTACTACTGTCCAATTTAACAATGAGTGGATACTTGGTATATCAATTGAACAAGATCATTTGTTGATCGTTGTACAATTTGTCTTTTGTAGACTTATTGATCGCTGTTGATTTTCCAGTTATATATGGCTAGCAGAAACATCTCAGTACCGGTCGATCATGGAGAAAAACCGAAAAAATTTGGTGGAGCAAACTTTAAACAGTGGCAGAGCAAAATGTTGTTCTACCTGACAACTCTCCAGTTGGCTAAGTACCTCAAAGATCCTCTGGGTCTTGTGGAGGGAGAAACGGAAACAACCAAGCAACTGCGAGAAGAGACATGGTCGTCTGGCGACTTCTTGTGTAAGAACTCCCTTTTGGGAGGATTTGACAATACCTTGTACAATGTGTACCAATGCATGATTTCTGCGAAGATTCTCTGGGAATCTCTCGAGAAGAAATACAAAACCGAGGATGCCGGGCAAAAGAAGTTTGTCGTTGATAGGTTCCTGGACTACAAAATGGTAGATTCAAGAACGTTAATGTCTCAGTTGGGTGAACTGCAATTGATCATTCATGAAATATTGGATGAAGAGATGAAACTCTGTTACCTCCATCATGGAAGGACTTCAGGAGCTATCTAAAACACAAAAGAAGCAGATGAGCCTTGAAGACCTTGGAGTTCGATTGAGGATCGAAGAGGACAATAGGAAGTCTGAGAAGGCCAGCTACAAGACTATGGAGTCTAAGGCCAACATCGTTGAGGGTGTAAATGGTAGAAAAAGAGAAAGAACAATAGAGCTGATTCTTCCCAAGCTAACAATAGTTCAATAGGAAGTGCTACAACTGTGGAAAAAGCGGTCATATGGCAAAGGACTGCATAAATAAGAAGTCTCAGGACAAGGGCAAGAAAAAGAAAAATGAGGCCCATGTCACTGAATATGAGCAGCTGATTGATGAGATCTCAGAGATGAACCTCTCAACAGTGGTAACTGAAGCCAACTTGGTTGGAAATCCGAGAGAATAGTGGGCAGACACTGGGGCTACTCGTCATATCTGTGCAGATAACAAGATGTATTCCTCGTATCAGAAGGTCGGTGGAGGTGATCATCTGATAATGGGAAACTCATCTACCTCTAGAGTGGTTGGACAAGGCACAGTGGTTCTGAAGATGACATCTAAAAATGAGCTTACATTGAAGAATGTTTTGCATGTACCTGATATTCGGAAGAACTTGGTCTCGGGCTCTCTCCTTAGTAAGAATGGCTTTAAGCTTGTATTTGTTTCTGACAAGTTTGTATTGACCAAAAAGGATGTGTATGTAGGAAAATGATACCTCACTAAGGGCTTTTTCAAGTTCAATGTAATGACTGTCAATCGACACAGTGCTAATAATAAAGCTACATCTTCTGCTTATATTATTGAGTCATAAAATGTATGGAATGGGAGGTTAGGACATGTTATTATGATACGATGCGTAAATTAATTAATATGGACCATATACCTAAATTTGCAATTGATAACCAACATAAATGTGAGGCATGTGTTGAAGCAAAAATGCATAGAACATCATTTCATTCCATAGAACGAAGTTCTGAACTTTTGGAACTTGTACACACTGATGCGTGTGACATGAATATTGTGCAAACAAGAGGCGATAAAAAGTACTTTGTCACTTTTATCGATGATAGCACAAGATTCTGTTATGTGTATTTGCTGAGGAGCAAAGATGAAGCTATTGAGAGCTTTATACACTATAAGAACGAAGTTGAAAATCAACTTGGTAAGAAAATCAAAAGAATCAGAAGTGATAGAGGTGGTGAATATGTGTCACCATTTGCTGAATATTGTTCCAAACATGGAATTATTCACGAAACTACTGCTTCTTATTCGCCTCAACAGAACGGGATTGCTGAGCGTAAAAATCGAACGTTGAAGGAAATGATGAACGCCATGTTGACAAGTTCTGGTTTACCCCAGAACTTGTGGGGGGAAGCCTTGCTTTCCGCGAACTACGTTTTAAACAAGCTTTCTCACAAAAGATTGGACAATACACCATATGAGTTGTGGAAAGGTCACGTATCTTCCTACAAATATCTGAAAGTGTGGGGGTGTCTTGCCAAAGTAATGGTTCCTAAATCTAAGAAGGTTAGAATAGGACCCAAAACTATTGATTGTATATTCATTGGATATGCTCGCAACAGTAGTGCATATCGATTCTTAGTACATAAGTTTGAGATTCCTGACATCAATCCAAATATGATAATTGAGTCAAGGAATGCAACATTTTTTAAAGAGACATTTCCTTGTAAGGAAAGACAAAGAATAGAGTCTCTCAAAAGAACTATTGATACTATCAAGGACAGTGATCAGGTTAACCAAGAGTCATAACAACATGGAAATGTTGAGGCAATTGAACCTAGACGTAGCAAAAGAGCTAGAACGTCTAAGTCATTTGGACCCGATTTTCTGACATACTTGTTAGAAAATGAGCCTCAAAGCTATAAAGAAGCAATGTCTTCGTTGGAGGCACCTTTGTGGAAAGAGGCTATCAACAGTGAGATTGATTCCATCTTACAAAACCATACTTGGGAGTTGGTTGATCTTCCTCCAGGTTGTAAGCCACTGGGCCACAAATGGATATTCAAACGGAAGATGAAACCGGATGGATCAATAGATAAGTACAAGGCAAGGCTTGTCATAAAAGGTTATAGATAAAAAGAATGCATTGATTACTTTTACACTTATTCACCAGTGACTCGTATCACGTCAATAAGAATACTCATAGCCGTGGCAGCTATATTTGGTCTTGAAATACATCAAATGGATGTAAAGACAACATTCTTAAATGGCAAACTGGATGAAGAGATTTACATGGAACAACCAGAATGGTTCAATGTTCCTGGACAAGAACAGAAAGTGTGCAAACTTGTAAAATCCTTATACGGATTAAAACAAAAACCTAAACAATGGCATGAGAAATTTGACAAAGAGATGTTGTAAAGTGGGTTCAAAACCAATGAGTGTGATAAGTGTGTGTACACCAAATCAACTCAAAAAGGATATGTCATTGTGTGTCTCTATGTAGACGATATGTTGATAATTGGTAGTAATCATGAAATGAGTTAGTCTACCAAGAAAGTGTTGACCAGCAAATTTGATATGAAAGATTTAGGAGTGGCTGATGTGATCTTAGGAATTAAGATTTCCAGAACATCAGAAGGATATATATTATCTCAGACTCACTATGCTGAGAAGATACTTGAGAAATATAATAATTGAGATCTAAAGGTGGCTAGAACTCCAGTAGACCTAACTATTCATTTATCAAAGAACACTGGCTCAAGCATATCGTAACTAGAGTATTCGAGAATCATCGGAAGTCTGATGTATCTCACCAATTGCACACGACCTGATATCGCTCAAGCTGTAAATAGGCTTAGCAGATATACGAGCAATCCAAGACATAACCACTGGAAAGCCAAGAGTTTTGAGGTATCTGAGAGAAACTTCAAAATATGGGTTGCATTATGCGAGATATCCTGCTGTTCTAGAGGGATACAGCGATGCTAACTGGATATCTGATACAGTGGATTCCAAATTTACGAGTGGATTTTTTTTCACACTTGGTGGTGCAGCCGTGTCATGGAAATCCTCGAGGCAAACATGTATTGCCCGGTCTACTATGGAATCAGAGTTCATAGCATTAGACAAAACAGCGGAAGAAGCGGAATGGCTTCGAAATTTCCTGGAGGATATTCCAAATTGGCCCAAACCGGTGCCAAGGATAAGCATACATTGTGATAGTCAATCGGCTATTGGGAGAGCCCAAAATAAAATGTATAATGGTAAGTCTCGACACATACGTCGCAGACATAATATCATACAACAACTGCTCTCAAGTGGCATAATATCGATCGATTATGTGAAATCAAAGGAAAACCTAGCGGATCCACTTACTAAAGGTTTACCTTGAGAGCAAGTCGTGAAGTCATCGAGGGGAATGGGCTTGAATCTTATAAATTAAGAATTGTCACTGTGGAAATCCAACCTAGCTGACTGGAGATCCCAAGATCAAGGTTCAAAAGGGACAACTGAAACTTTTTGTAATTCAAAATAAGCACTATAGATTTTTGTACTCCTTCCCTTTCCGATAATGACGCAGAGTGCTGTCTATCAAGGATAGGCTAAGCTAAGGCTTTTAATGATTGTTATATTAGGAGATGAGTCCTAATGGGGGTAAAGGCAGATTACCTCTTTATAGTAGATCACCTATTTCAAGTAAGAAGTGAGGCCGCTTCCATGGGATTTTGAAGGCTGACTTCCCTAAAGTGCTTGATGAATCCATGACCGATGTTCATGGACGAAATGAACACAACCGTAGAACGGGAAATGGTCAAAGTAAAGCTGTATGTTGGTAATTGTCTTGGTTTACACCAACGGTAGAATAGTTCAAGACTATGGGTCACTGGTTTGCCAAGTAAATCCGATCGTCATTCACTAGGAAAGGTTCAAGGTGAAAGCTACCTATTTCGATGCAGCTTTACTTCACGGAAACTCTCTCAAGTGTCTGCATGAATATTTATAGAATTGTAGGGGATTGTTGTAAATTCTCTAAATATTGAGTTTGGATGAAGGAGGGTCATGTCCATTGGGTGGTGCCCTATGGGAAGGGTACCAACATGTCCAAATTAGAAGAACACACTCCTAGGCTCCAAATGTTGCATGGAATGGGTATAACCCTTAGGAGGGTTACACCCCAAACCAAAAGGTGCCCTTAAGGCACCCTTCCATGTCTATTTAATGAGAAAATCTTTGGTGCAACAGTGATACCACGTCATTCATGCAACAAGCCAATCATCCACTGCCACGCGTGCTAAAAATTAAAAAACAACTAAAAATAGGTGAAAAAACTCTACATGTCATTTTTAAATTAGCTTGTGGTACCAGGTCACCTATACCACTGTTGCACCATAGAATCCCTCCTATTTAAGGGGCCTTCAAGTTCATTCTAAAGATCCAGAAGAAAATTCGTAAGTCTTGTGTTACATCTTTGTGTTTTAGAGTCAAGAGAGAGATTTCACCATTGTCCTAGTTCAAGATCTTGTTAAAGAGTGTCTATTGAACAAGAGGAATCCAAGTTATCCTGGGAGGACGTTAACCACAAAATATGTAGAGCACCGAGACGGGGCTAATAAGTTCTTAAGGATAGAGGTAACTCGACTTGGACTACAACTTTTCATAAATTTTCTTCATTTTCCAAGTTTTTGTTTATTTTCTAAGTTTTAGGGTTTATGTATAATATTGGCATGTTTGTGTTCTGGTTTTATTGATTGTTGATGCATGTTTGATTTCGTTTAACAACATCATTTCCCCAACAATGTTTAACTTCAAGCTCCATATCAATGACTTTTTTTGCATATAGTAAATATCTAGCTCAATATGCTTGGTCTTAGAATGATAAACTGGATTCTGAGCCAACTGAGTTTCTCCTTGATTATCATACCAAACAGGAGTAGCAGAACATTTGAGATTTAATTCACTGAATAAAGACATTAACCATATTATCTCTGTACTGCCAGCTGCAAGAGCCATGGTTTTATTTTATATGCCGGATCTTGTAACCACTTGTTGCTTCTTTGAAGACCATGAAACTAAATGATGGCAAAGATAAATGCAGTAGGCACCTATTGATTTTCTGTCATCAATATCATAGGTGCAGGAATGAGAATGTTAAACTAGTTAGTAAATCTAGTTCATTTCACCTAAGTTGTTAAACTAAGGTCCATAGTCTTAAGTTGCTTGAAGATATCTGAGAACCTTTTTACAATCTAAGAGATGCTGTAATGAGAATGTATCCACATGGATGAGAACATGGATTGTGGAGTCCTTGTTATATTTAATGAAGAGTGAGGTATCTGCTATTGAATTATGAAATTCCCACTGAAAGAGACGCTTCTGTAATCTATCAAACCAAGCTCTAGGAGCTTGCTTTAACCCATACAAGGTCTTGTGAAGTTTACAGACATACGAGGTTTTGTTAGTGTCTGTAAACCCTTCTGGCTACTGCATAAAAATCGGTAGTTAGTTCTCCATGTAGGAAAGCATTATTCACATCAATCTATCTGATTCTCCATTAATTTATTACCGTGAGACTCAAGATAACTCACTCTTGATGGTTTAATAACTAGGATGGAAGTTTCAAAATAATATATTCCAGCAGTTTGGCCTAATTTATGCTTAGAAACACTCACATCTGAATTGTATAGTTGTTGACGGCTGATTTTGGTCTCAGGGCCATATGAGAATATTACTCCCGAGACAATCCTCCCTCAATAGTGAATTTGTTTAGTTATGGAAGACCAAAAGAAAACTTAGCAAAAGACAAATAATACGCCAATCGACAAGGAGATTTAACGTGGTTCGGCAGATCTTGGTCCGACCTACGTCCACGGGCACAAAAAGGATGATACTTTTATTACTCAAACACGCTTCTCGGCTCTGCTTCTGGTTTTTTTACAAGTATGATGGTAATGATTCTGATCCTGATATTGGTTCTGCCCCCTCTACACTCACTCTACCCTCCTATTTATAATGGTGAAGAAATCAGATTCCTATTTGTACAAGAATTCCCAGTTGGAGATGGTTTCCTTTTCCTGTCAGGATTCATACTTTTGAAACTACCTTCACTTCTTTTATCCTTTTAGGACACTGACTTATCAGTTTACCACATGAAAGCAGGACAACTTGTCATCTTATCCGTAAGAATATGGTATCTTATCTTCTGGAGCATGTCTCGCCATATGCTCGGTCTTCATGAGGTCGGTCATGATGGTCATTTGAGCTGAGAATGCTGCTACCGATCTGATAATGCTCGGTCATCCGATCCAAAGTGGTCGGGCTACCACTCATAAGTGCTCGGTCCCTAACTCATGTGGTCGGTTCGGCATTAGTGGTCTCGATCAAGAAGGAAATTACTTTTTTACCCCTGCCGTACTCCTTAAATAACATAGGTCCTGAAAACACCATCAATATTTGTCCCCTAGTTCTCGGTAACAACGAGTTTGCGAGTTGATGCCGGGAACTATAAAAAAAGATGGTGTGCTGATGAATCCGTCGGTGGTCACTCCAGGAACCGCAGAGAAAAATATCTTGGCTGCAAATTTGGTCATTCATGCCACCTTCATGTGCTCAGTCAACGAGGATCCCGATATCTACCCGTGGAAAAAATGCTTTGCCCTTATGCTGATGACGATCGACTCGGTGGGACGTAACCCGACCTCGAGCTAAGAAGAACATTTGGCTCTGGGGGAATGTCACCTCCCCAGACCAATAGAGGGCCGACCATGGGGGAGATGCTCTGATCCCATGCCGATGATAAGTCTCTCGGTGGGACGTATCCCGATCCCAAGCTGAAAGAAACACTTGGCTCTGGGGGAATGTTACATCCCCAGACCAAAAGGACGGACTCGGTGGGACGTAACCCAACCCCGAACTGAGAGAAACACTTGGCTCTGGGGGAATGTTACGTCCCCAGACCAAAAAGCTAGACTCGGTGGGACGTAACCCGACCCCGAGCTGAGAGAAACACTGGGCTCTGGGGGAATGTTACGTCCCCAGACCAAAAAGCTAGACTCGGTGGGAAGTAACCCGACCCCGAACTGAGAGAAACACTTGGCTCTGGGGGAATGTTACGTCCCCAGACCAAAAAGCTGGCTCGGTGGGACATAACCCGACCCCGAGCTGAGAGAAACCAAGTGGCCTCGGCGGAACGAATCCAGCCCCGAGCTGATTAACCAAATGGCCTCGGCGAAACGAATCCAGCCCCGAGCCGATTAACCAAATGGCCTCGGCGGCCGATTAACCAAATGGCCTCGGCGGAACGAATCCAGCCCCGAGCCGATTTACCAAGTGGCCTCGGCGGAACGAATCCAGCCCCGAGCCGTTTAATTATTAGGAAGTGAATCAACTTTTTGAAGCCCTACCGAATCTGGCACGGGCGTCTCCTTGCCAGACCGGCGAAAAATAAAAACAAAACTCTGGAAAATAAAATTAAAAGACGGGGGCGACTTAGCACTTATCCCAAAATAAAATGTTAAATTGTAAACAACAGCACAGATTCCTTAAGACAGCGTCCTGCCCGAGGTTTCCAAAACACAATCCTGAATCTTTCAATTCAAAGTCCCGGGGAACCAGGATTTGGATCAAAAAGCGTTTAAAATGGTAAGGGTATATCCTCCATACTTCAGGTCTCCATGGAGCCTGTGTACTGTTCGAGGGCTCCTCCTTACAACGTTGGAGCAAACATACGCTACGATGGCATAATCCCTTCCCGTGCTCCACTTCTCTTGGATCCAAATCATCAAAGAAATAGGGATCAAAGAGTGTCTGAGACATTAATGGCATATTCCTCCTTATGTTCGGTAACACTGGAGCAAACAATCGCCACAGGGGTATCGTCCCTCCCCGTGTTGTGCTTCCCACGGATCCGAATGATCAAGGTAATGGGGATCAAAGAGTATTCGAGACATTAAAGGCATTCTCCTCCTTATGTTCGGTAACACTGGAGTAAGAAATCGCCACGGGGGTATCATCCCTCCCCGTGCTATGCTTCTCAGGGATCCATTAATCAGGTAGGAGAGGATGAGAGAGTGTTCGAAACATTAAGGGCATTTTCCTCCTTATGTTCGGTAACACTGGAGTAAGCAATCACCACGGGGGTATCATCCATCCCCGTGCTACGCTTCTCACGGATCCATTAATCAGGTAGGTGAGGATCAGAGAGTGTCCGAGACATTAAGGGCATTTTCCTCCTTATGTTCGGTAACACTGGAGTAAGCAATCGCCACGGGGGTATCATCCCTCCTCGTGCCACGCTTCTCACGGATCCATTAATCAGGTAGGTGA